>CAIGRL010038680.1:0-29432 GCA_903798325.1 Fraxinus xanthoxyloides
AAGAAGAAAGATGGAAGTATGAGGATGTGCATTGATTATTGAGAGTTGAACCATCTAACTATCAAAAATAGATATCCGCTTCCAAGAATAGAAGATTTAAACGACAAACGACTTGAGGTAAGGGTATCATCAGCTGAAGTTTAAGGCAAGCGACATACCAAAAACTACTTTCATGACTCCTTGCTAACATTATGAATTCACTGTCATGCCCTTTGGCTTGATCAATGCTCTAGCTATATTTATGGATCTAATGAACCGAGTGTTCCATTAGTACTTAGACCAGTTTGTCATGGTATTTATTGATGACATACTATGTACTCTAAAGATAAGAAATAGCATGAAGAATAACTCCGAGTAATACTCAAAACTTTGAGGAAAGAGAAATTATATGTCAAATTCAAGAAATGTGAATTTTGGTTCGATCAAGTGGGTTTCTTTAGTCACGTAGCTACCACCAAGGGAATCAATGTAGACCCAATTAAAGTGGAAACAATAACTAATTCGCATATAACAACCAATGTAGGTGAAGTTTGCAGTTTCTTAGGGTTGGCTGGATATTATCGGAGATTTATTGAGGATTTTTCAAAAATAGCAGGTCTAATGACTCAGTTGACTAGAAAATGGTGTGAAGTTTCTATTGATGGAAACGTGTGAAAAATATTTTTTAGGAACAAAAGCAGAGATTAGTTTCGGCTCTTATATTGATGATACCTGAAGGTACGGATGGTTTGTAATTTATATTAATGCCTCCAGCAGGGTTTGGGCTATGTTCTGATGCAATATGGAAAGATGATTGCTTATGCCTCGAGACTATTGAAACAGTATGAACAAAATTATCCTACGCACGACTTGGAACTTGCAGCAGTAGTTCACTCTTTAAAAATATGGTGTCATTATCTGTGTGGAGGGAAGTGTGAAATCTATACGGACCATAAGAGTTTCAAATACTTCTTCACACAGAAGGAACTGAATGTGAGACGGAGGAGATGGTTGGAGTTCTATACGACTATACAATTCTTTACCATCCGAGTAAGGCTAACGTAGTCGATGATGCCTTAAGTAGGAAGACAAAATCATAGTTAGCAATTTTACATACGGTACAGGAACACTTGACAAAATACTTTGAGAAGCTGAGATTCGAAGTCATCACATCGCCAACTTAGGCTACATCGAGTATAAAAGCATTTATAATTCAACCTACTCTTCGGGATTGAATCAATGAATCACAAGATAATGATCTATTTCTACAGAAAATTAAAGCTGATGTTGGTTCAAACAAACATATCGAGTTTGAAGTATCTATAGATAACGCGCTGATTTTTAGATGAAAGTTGTGTGTACCTAAAGAGAAAAGTATAAAAAATGAGATATTGCAAGAGGCTCATTCTACCCCATATGTTACACATCCTAGTAGTACAAAAATGTATCGAGATATCTAAGATACATTTTGGTGGAGAAACATGAAGAGAGGAATTTGTATGATCGTAGAGAAATGTATTATCTGTCAACAGTTCAAAACAGAACATCAAAGGCAATCAGGACTACTGAAACCATTGGATGTTCCAAGATGGAAATGGGAACACATAGAGATGGACTTTGTGGTGGGTTTTTCGAGATCAGCAAGAGGTCATAATGCTATTTGGGTAGTGGTTGATTGTTTGACGAAGTCTGCCCATTTTCTGTCAATCAAAGTAAATTTTAATAAGGAACAACTAGCACAGTTATATATCAGAGAGATAGTTAGATTACATTGAGTTTCGGTTAGCATTGTTTTAGATATAGACACGCAGTTCACATCAAAATTTTGGAAAAGCTCATAAGGAGCCATGGGGATGAAATTGAATTTTAGCACTACTTATCATCCACAGACGGATGGACAATCGGAAAGAACCATTCAAACTCTTAAAGATATGTTGAGGACGTATGTTTTGGATCTTAGCGGTAGTTGGGAAACACATCTACCGTTAGTAGAGTTTGCTTACAACAATAGCTTTTAGGCCACTATAGGCATGACTACATATGAAGCTCTTTATGGTAGGAAGTACAAATCCCCTATCCATTTAGATGAGGTTGGAGCGAATAGAATTTTGGGTCATGAAATTATTGAACGAACAGTTGAGGATGTTGATAAGATTAAATCAAGAGTAAAGACAGCACAAGACCGACAAAAAAGTTTTGCTAATGGTAGAAGAAAGGATTTGGAGTTTCAGGTAGGTGATAAAAAAATTTTGAAAGTAGCACCAATGAAGAAAATATTGAGATTCGGTAAGAAGAAAAAGTTGAGACCACGATATATTGGACCTTTTGAAATTCTTGAAAGGATTGGTATTGCGGCATATCGACTTGCCTTACCACCTGAACTTGCAGCAGTGCATAATGTGTTTTATATTTTGATGTTTAGAAAATATGTTTATGACCTCAATCATGTCATAAGTTACCAAACTTTGGAAGTGCAAAAGATCTCTCATACGAAGAAATCCCGACGATGATTTTGGATAGGAAAGTGCATCAACTTAGAAATAGAGAAGTTCATATGGTCAATGTTCAATAGCGAAATCATGGATTCGACGAGTCAACTTGGGAGAATGAAGATGAGTTTAAAACCAAGTATCCAGAACTCTTCGATTAGCTTAGGTAGTTTTCGAGGACAAAAGTATTGAAGGAGAGGAGATTGTAAAGTCCCAATAATAATAATAATAATAACAATAATAATAATAATAATTAATTATTATATGTACTATATATTTTATATTTTGGAAAAGTTGTGGGACAAAAATGATACATTTATTAAATCCAATTTTATTTGGGTCAAATGTTTAAATATTGATAGGGTAATGATAAATATATCAATATTGGACACGTTGGATAGCTCCTAATTAATTATGTATAATAGGTTCGAGAAAAAGTTAATTCGGATATGTAAGGCCCAATAAGTTGAAAGTTATTGTCTTAAATTTTAATTAATTAAGTTGAGTTACACGTGTAGCAAGTTTGAAGGTTAGATGTAAATTGATTTTTATTAGATAAAGATTTTATATTAAAAAAATGACAATGATGAGACCACACATGTGCTAAGATGATGGAAAATCAATTGCTTTTATTTTAATTTTGCCTTGAATTTGGGAAATGATAAGGATGTGATTGTTGAATAGAAAATGAATCAATTTTGATGCTTTGATTTTTGGAATTAGTAGGATAGCTTGTCATGTGTCTTTTGAATATGACATGTAGTAATTTCGATTGCATGAATTTCGGGATTGTGAAGACGAGGTATTTTACATATTTTAATCCTATCAAATTCAATTTCCCCTTTTCAATTTTAAATGCCTTACAAAAAAACATAATCATTATCTACCCAAGAAGAAGGAAAAAAAGAAAGGAAAAGAGAAAACATAGATACGTATTATTGTGGCAGCAAGCAAAAATTAAAGATTTGGGGATGGGAAATTCTTACTTTTTCTTCCAACCATTTTTTTTATCAAACGAGGTAGGATTACGAGGTGCAAGTGGTTTATCCCGTTTAATTTATTTTTCATGTTGATAAATATTATGCTGATGAAAGTTATGATTTGTAATGGTCATCTGGTACCAAAGATATGATATATTTGAGCTCTTACGGGGTTTCTAAAGGTATGAAATAATGGTATGATATTTTTGATACATGATTTAATAATTTTATTCAAGGTTGCACCATTAATTCATGTCCTTTTGAGTATTCTCATATACCCATCCATTTTATATTCACATACCTCACATGTGAGAACGGGTCATTCGTTGACGGCGATGAGGAGCAGTCATTGTGCCAAGATCTATGAAACTCGGTAAAAATAATCCAATGTAACAATGCATTTTTTTAATTTCAGCAATTTCTTAGTTTTATGGATTTTTATTACAAATTGAAGACATGTTTATTAGTTATGAATTTAAAATTGTTATGCTTTATTAGTAAAATTAACATTTATTTATTTATCAAATAAATATGATATGCATGTTTTTTTTAGTATTTATTTGTTTATGAGTTGTTATTAATTATTGTGCCCGTTAAATTTCATAGATTTACACTGTTAAATTTAATATTTTTGGTAGCGATTCAAAAACTAAATTTTGGGTCGTTACATTAATCATGGTAGTTCTAATATGGGTTTATCAGCCTTGCATTTCTTTCGATTTTCAGCCTTGCATCATCTTTTTGCTCTCCAAATCTTGAACTCTCCGTCTCATCTCTATAGAGAATTTCACCAACTCTAGGTTTGTTCTTCTGAGAACTTGGTGGATCATCTTCATCAATACAGTTGCACACCTTGGGTCCGATGGTTGTTTGGATGGATTGTGTAATTTTTAAACTTCTTCATCCTCCACCGTCAAAGTCAACTCAATTAAGGTTCAATCGGTTGTTAAAAAGGGCCGACCTAAGATTATTGGAATATTTCAATCTTCTTCTATGTTAAGAACAAGGAAGTCAGCTGAAAATATCAATTTTCCAGTTTTAATAAGTACATCCTCAACCTTGCCTCTTGGATATTTGATGATTCTACCGACCATTGCAATGACATTGTTGTTTCCTTTACTTCTCTAAGTCCTATTTTTCTTTATATAGATAAAGATATTAAATTAGCATTTGCACATATATCACATAAAGCATTAAAAGAAAATTCTTTGCCTAGTGAAATAGGTAAAATGAAACTCTTTGGATCCTTAAGTTTGGAAGACAGCTTATTTTGCAGACTTTACAATGCTCTATTTTGTCAATTCCACTTCTTCAAATTCGGGAAACTTTATTTTCTTTGATATCATGTCATTTTTGAATCTTGTATAACTTGAAATTTGTCTAATATTATCAATGAATGGTATGTTGATGTGGAGCTTTCTTAGCGCGTCCAAAAACTTCTAAAATTGCTCTTCGAGCTTCCTTTTCTACAGCCTCTAAGGAAAAGAGAACAGAAGGCACATAAGTCTTGACAGGAATGGTTGCTTTAACCTATGGATTATCTAACTTGTGATATGAAACTATTTATTTATCCGCTTGCTCCTCATCTGTGGAAGGTGCTTTTTTATTCACTTCTACTTGTTTCTTAATTGTAATTTCTAGAAGTTGAGCCCCATTCTGTCTAGTAACTGCCTAAACTTGAGTTAGGACTTTCATAGGTAAATCCCCCATTATTTCAATCTCCACAATGCTTACTGCCATTACTTGATGTTTGTGATTTATCTCAATGTCACTTGATAGGGCTCTTGGTAGTCTCTCTAAAAGTGTCTTGACTATTTGTTCCATTTGATTCTCTAAATTCTTTATAGTAACCCCTTGAACCTGAAATGTTTTCTCAGTTTTTTATAAGAATTTAGTTGATGATTCAACTATTTTAGAGAATGTTTTAGTTGATGATGTTGTCATTTTTCTCAACGCTTTTTCCCATGAGAATTTCTTTTATATTTGTTGGAAACCTAGTGATGCATTTTGATATGGTGCATCTCGAGAAGACTAATTGTTGCTCTAAGAAAAGTTTGGATTATTTTTCCAACCCAAATTGTATGTATTGAAATGGGAATTATTTTGTTGTATCTGAAAGTTTTACATTTAATTCACATCCTTAACCGACTATATAAATGGACTCCCCACATTACAATCCACACTTTCATGATCATCCCTACAATGGTTACATCTTGGTATAGATGCTTGAACTCCATTCACTGCTTACGTGATTGGCCAACTATCTACCTTTTTAGATAGTGTTGCTAACTCTGCTGAAATAGTTGTCAGTGTGTCAACCTCATGCATCCCTGCAGCTTTTTTTCCACTTGATATTTATGTTGGCCATAGTGCACTAGTATACATGTTAGATCCTCTATGATTTGATACAATTGATCTGCTCACCTTTTGTAATTGACTCACATTCAGAGTTAGCTTTAGCCCTGTTAGTTTGATTCATCCCAATGAAGAAATAATGGACTTGTAGCTACTTTTACAACCCATGTTGTGGACATTGTCGAAGCAAACATTTATATTTTTCCCATGCCTCATAACATCACTTTGAATCAAGTTGTGAAAATGTAGTTATCTCATCTCTCAACTTAGCAATCTTTTTTTATGGGAAATATTTATTCGAAAACTTCTGATTCAAACTGTCCCAAGTCGTAACGCTATATGGTAGGAATGTGTCCAACTATTCCTAACTGAATCTTTCAAAGTGTAAGGAAATAGTCCCGTTCAAATTGCATCACTAGAAATCCCCGGATATTCAATTATCGCGCACATATCTAAAAAATCTTAGGATATGAGCATTGAGATTGTCGATCAATCTCCCAAAAATAGAAATGCATTTTGGAACATGTATTTCCCGTCCAGTCTCTCATTCTCATTATCCTCGGATATGTGCTACATTTATATTTAACCTGCAGTTACAACTAGATTGTCGGTCAGTCTCCCAAAGAACTGAAAAGATTTGTGTATAACCTTATGGTGTGTTTTCATCGCATGTTTTATAACTGTGTTATTATATGCTCTTGATTGATTACTCTATATCTGATTGTACTGGAGTTTTTGTGTTTAAACCTGATGAGTGTGATATTTTGGTTTTTCACAAGTGTAGGACATCGAGACCGAGCAACAAAGTAATGAATAAAGTATCGTTCCTAAGATGACCACATACTTAATCTAGTGTCAATTAATGTAACTTTAATTGAATAACGAACTTGTTTGGAGAATTTATAATAATTAACTAATTAAACTAACAACTTTGGTTATCAAATTATGAGCTTCTGTAAATTTAAATTATATGGTTAACAAGACATTGAATCCCCCTTACTAATCTCTCTCAGTGGAATTAAATATCGTGACAATATGTGCACATTATTGTTGATCAAGGTTTCCAAGTTAATTAAAAGCATCTCTTGATGTTAATTAAATCTACCATCTCATGTGACCTTCCTACATCTTTATGAAGGATGCGAAAATGAAAACATGCATTAAAAATGCAATAACATCTCTTGATCACCTAACCGCTTTTAAGGAAAATGTCACTGATTTGGAGACCTTAGAGGTCAAATATGATAAAAAAGATTTGGAATTGATTTTATTATGCTTATTGCCCACTTCATATGTCTTTTAGAGATACAATTTTATATAGTTGTGATACTCTTACCATCGAAGAAGTCTATGATCCTCTATATTTAAAGAAAAAGATGAAACATCTTGTTACATCTAAGATTCATGGAGATGACCTCATTGTTGATGGTGGTCGTAAAGAGACAAGTCAAAATATAATTTCAAATTTTGTAATTATTGCAAAAAAAAGAGCACTTGATAAACAATTGTTATAAGTTACTGTAAATCAACAATCAGAAAATTTAAGGGAAGCAAGTATTGCAAAAAATCTTAACAGTGATGGACGGGTTTTACTTATATTTGACTATAACTCCAAACAGACAAGACTTGGATTCTTGATATAGCTTACATTTTTCACATGTATCATAATCGAGATTTGTTTTCAACATATGAACAAGTTTCAAAAGATATTTTCATGATCGGTAATAATAAATCTTGTCGGATAGCAAGTATTGATCAGGTTAGAATAAAGATATTTGATGAAACGATTAGAACACTTGATGAAGTGAGACGTTCCAAATCTGAAGATAAATATTATGTCCTTAAGTACACTTGATTCAAAAGGGTACACATACACCGTTGAAGATGGAGTCCTGAGAGTTAGTAAAGGAGTATGCGTTTTGTTAAAGGGACACAGAAAATCTCATTTATATATTTTGCAGTGTTATACAAAATTCTTGAACAATCAACATATTTTAAGAATTCGGGTGGATTTGGAGTTGGATTTTATATCGTTGGAATCTAATATGAGGGTCTTCTTTAAAGAATATATCTCAGTTGAATTCAGAAGTCGTGGGTAAATTCACCTTGTTACCATTATCAACGGTGTCATTGTATTCAATTGATAGTAACAAACCTATTTTTTTACCATAAGACTCAACGTAAGTATAATTCTGCTAGTTTAGTTGCTGATTTGAACGTGGTTAATGATGTTAGTTCTAGCCAAAATCCTTCTTTCGATGATTCAGTTGTGGTGATTCTCTTATAGAGCTTGTTTCAACCTTGCTTGGTGATCATTAACTACTTTTGCTCCTAATTGGAGTAGCGAGGTGGAGAAGATTTACACTTGAATTTATTTTTTTTATGGAGAATTTCATTTGTATTTTTCATTAAAGAGTTCAATTTTATTCCTTACAGTGGAATTTGTCTTTAGGTAAAGAATTTTTTAAGTTTACTCATTGTACTGAAATTTGTGTCAATGTGAAGATTTTTAGAATTCAGGTAAGACCCAATTTCTTCGTTGAAAATAATTGAGAATTCTAATTAAAGTACACGTTCAGAGAAATTCTATTCAGAATCCTATTCGAAGCTTAATTGGCGAATTCTAGTTGAAATTCTATTAGGAAGTTCAACTGAGCGTTGAAATTTGTATTGGACTTGGAGAAATCAAATTATGGACCGAGAAAAAAAAGTTGCAACATTTCTGCTAGCTGGGTGCTAGCTTGACACTCGAGCGGCGTTATATTTAGCTCTTCATTGTATTTTAGATTAAGTTAGATAAATCATAAATAAAAAATCTTTTATTCTTTCTTAATATTATAATAAAATTTTAATTATCTGCAAATTACGTTGTTCTTGTGTTTTTGTAATCTTTATTTTATATTGTGCCTATAGTCTCAGTTTTCAATAAATTGGTATCAGAAGAATGTGATATCATCTTAGTTTTCAACATTTTCAGTAGTATTGCATGTTCTTTGACTGGATTTACTTATTTCTCTATAATACAAAAAAAAAAAAATGATTCATATGAAAAAGATATGTATTTGGCAATTGATTAAAATCAGAAGAATGTCATTATTTAACACCATTGTAAGCATAATGAAGGAGAAAAGGAGATAAATGTCTCGTGATCAAACACCTTTAGTATTTATTTGTCTCTTGAGTTTCCTTACACGCTCCAAGAAACATTCAAACTCTCATCTTCCTATGTCAAATTTATAAAAGTTAAATCCTCTCAAACCAAAAAAAAAAAAAAAAAACAGATATAAATAGAATAAAAAAGACTCAAACACGAATTATGCGGCCCTTTTTAGAGAGATGAAGGATAAGAAGATAAAATAGTTCCCATGTTTGATGAAGTAGGGTAAATATCCTGCCCACCAAGATGTCCTGCTGCTTGGTCCCAAAAGTAAAAATTGGGACATTGTTGTGTATCAACCCATTCATTAAGCTCATTTCTCTGCAGGCAATCGAGGGTCATTTTCCCTTCCACATTTATGCTACAAGATTGCACTTCAAGAGGCACCATAGTCTCTATGTTCTCCATCAATGGAGGCAAACAATTCGAGTCCAGTGCACCCGTAAAAGTAGGCTGGATCATTTCTTGATTTTGATTTACTTGCCATGTCTCAGTGTTCATTAATCCTGTATTTTCTTGTAGAAACTGATCCATTTTTCCATCAACGTTTCCATTTGCACCCTCTAATGCTAACCCAATGTCAAACATGAATGGAGGACAGGGTAAAGGAAATAGGGTATCTTGAATCTGTCTCTTTGTAGCCAAATCTTGATTTAAGAAGTCCATCTGCTGGTTTTGTGCGTAGGTGAATTGAGCATTTTGCTCAGCAATGCTTGGTGTAAATTTTGTTGAAGATGCTGATGAGGGCTTTCTTATCTTCTTTTTGATCCATGAATTCCAATAATTTTTTATCTCATTGTCAGTTCTTCCAGGCAAATGGCTTGCTATGTGAGCCCATCTAAAAATTCCTCAAGCACGTGTGCGTCTCATTAGTAAAATATCAATTAAATCAACTAATGAATAGTATTTGTATCATTAGATTGCACTTGAAGTTTTTATTAACTCTAAAGAAGAGTGAACTTGAAGTTTAAATCTTTAAATACTAAGCAAACAATGAATGTGGAAAAGAAAGCAAAACGTATAGCAGACTCAAGAATAATTTATGCTTGACTAAGAAAATGCAATACTTTTCAATATTTGAAAATTCTCTACAAGAAACCATTGACATTTCCTTCTTAACGTCTTTGAAAATGCAAGCTAATATTCCTTTACATCTTATTTTAAAGAAAAATATGTAAGTACATATGCACAAATACATACATGATCAACTCTTTATCAAGATAAATTCAGTGTGTTTGTCTTAATCAGAACAAAGTTAATGCTTTGCTTCAAGATTCTTCCAAAACTTAATCACTATTTCAGCGTCAAGACTTCTTGACCGAAACTTGATCTTTTTAAGTTCTTTAGGGAAAAAAAAAAAGGTGCAGCTTAATTTTGAGATGCATATTTCAATTTTTTCAAAGTATTTTAGGTGCAATGACTTATGCAGCAAAATTTGGTGGGGGAGGGTTTAGAATGTAGTTGAACAAGTATAGTCACTAAACCTGTTCCCTACAGCCCCATGAAGACTGATAATTAACTTCTCCTCTTCTGGTGTAAATCTTCCCCTTCTGATATCAGGTCTCAAGTAGTTTATCCATCTCAAACGACAACTCTTCCCACATCTTTGAAGCCCTACAATACAAAATTGATCGAGTGCTCATGAGGAGTATTTACATGTATCATATATGTATGTGCAAAATCTGAAAATTTGGCCTATTCTGTAAAACAAAATATGAGCTTAAACAGTTAAACTAACCTGCTTTTTCAGGGACTTCACTCCAGCAGCCATAGCCATGAGTTGTAATGTATCGAATGAGTTTTTCATCTTCCTCAGGTGACCAAAGACCCCTCTTAACCTTCTGCTGGTTGCAGCAAGAGTGATGCCCCATATTTTTGTCCTGACAGTGTACTCTTTAGCTTTCTATTTCCTTATAAATATATGTTGGAATTATGGGTATCCGACATAAACCCTCAAAATGGACCCTGAATAGGCCCCATGTTCCCATCTAACCCTAAAATGACATTCCATCAACTCTTTCTGTAATACTAAAACTCCTTTGAGTTTCTACGTAGACATGTATTATGTAACCAATTTCACGTACGTCAGCCCCGCTGGTTGGTTTACAAACCCTTTTTTTTCCTGATGAGGAGGACGTGCATTTCATGTCATATTTGAATATTACAGTATTGTGAAGTGAAAGGAAATATAAGTCTAAAATTTAATTATTAGCGATAATATTTTGTTTATAAAAAGAAATTAGTTCTTGACACTTTTGATTTGAGTGTTCCCTCTAAGTTTATTGTTACTTTCTGGACTAGGAATTCTGAAAAGAAATTGATTCAATAATTAAGCTATCTAACCTTGTCAAACAATCAAGAAATGGTAATTATTATAATATTTTTTTTTTTTTTTCTTATTTCTCATGTGATTTGTGAGGCCACTTGAAAACAAGAGTGGTAGTTGGAAAAAATTTGAAATGTTAATAAGTTATATATTTATTTCATATTTGTTCAATGTGGGATTTACCTTAGTCTGTATTTGACAATCATTATTTCAAAACTCTCTATTTTACATATTTATTTTCAACCACACATTCACACAATAAAATATTATACACGTAAATTTAAAACTTTTTTTTCTATATTTTAACCATATATTCTCCAAAAATTCACTATTCAAAACTTCATTATTTCATCAAATAGGGGCTAATATATTCTCACAAAATAATGACTTGAATGAATGCACCTATCTTGAAATTCAAATGCTCAACTTTAGATGGATCGAATATTTATTTTGAACTTTAACTCTTTTCAAACCTTGTGATTCTATTTTAAAAATCAACATTATTAATTAAGAGTTTATTCGAGTTCCATTTTTTAGGAGAATATATTTTGTATTAGTGATTTTTTTGAATAACGGTTAAAAAGTGGAGAAAACTTTTGGTTCTAGATTATCTTGACATAAGTGTGCCTCTGGCCTCGATCAGCCTAAGTTAAATAAAGTTTCTATTGTTCGGCTTAAAAAGTAAAATATGAAACTTTATACACCTTAAAGTTCATAGGACAAAAATGAATTTTTTTGAGGACCTAGCATTGAATGAATTGGTATTGACCTTATTAAAATATCTCAAATCAATATATGTAAAATTATTATACTACGAGAAATAGATTTTTAAATAATATAATCTAAGCCCTTTTAAGATAGGATATGAATCTTTGGTTGATGTTATTTAGAGAACTTCTTGATGCAGTACTATTCAAACACAGCGAAGGATGTCTATTTCTAGAGAGTAAGTGCAGTTTTTATTAAAAGATAAGACAGCAGCTTTTTTGGCATATGGAATAAAAAAATTATTACGAGAATTTTCTCGATATCTTGCAATTTTTTGGATATAAGATCCACTTTGTAAACAACTTGATGAGCAACAAAATCATTATATGTTGCCTCGAAGAACTAGATATTAAAAAACAGAACAATTATCCCATGTTCAAAAGGCTCTAATTGGTGGAATTACTAGATTTTGATTGACAAATTATGTGATTTTGGTCCCTAAAGAAACATAGCAAATTATTAACCTTTTTAATTTGAGATCCCACAAAATATACTTTATAAAGAAAAAGAACTAATAAGAGAGAGCTTTATGTACAAATATCGTTGTGCGTGTGGTTGGGGAGGGATTTATAGATTCTTTTTGTACGAGCTTTATTGCAATCCAACTATCGATCAATCTTTTTTTTTTCCTTCATTTATTATTATTATTTTAATTGGGTTTGACAATTTTTTTAATTATTTTTAAAACAAATTCTCACGAAAAGTGTAGTTATATAAATTCATAAAGCAAGCGTTTTCCCTCCACGTAGGAAATTAAACTTCTCTATATACGGGCATCTTTATAACTTCTTCATTCGTTCATTTACTATTAGCTCGTGAAGATTTAACCAATTTCTAGATTATAATTTGAAATCGACTATCCTAATTAATTTAATAAACAATTTTTTTGAGTTTTCACATGTTAAGATTCTATTAAGGGACCTATATAATAAGCTCCTATTTGATTTTGCTCATAAAAGTCGGATTTTTAATAGATTTTAATAAAATTGATGTGATGTATGAGTGAAAATAAAATTGCGAGTTTCATAAAATATGCAGTTAAAAAATAAATTTGTGGAAGGAGAATTTTAATAGAAGGGGAGCCAAATGATAAAAGGTCTTGAAATTTCTGTCACGTCTATATCTCCATTAATGGAAGGTACTTGAAATTTCTAAATTAAATGATGCAACTTAATGTACAAGTTAATTAATTTTGGATAGACATTAATGCATGTATTTTCTCTCAATATATCACAATCATATTTTACATGTGCCAATACGTATACAATAGATACAGACATATTTGATTTGACAGTGGAAGAATCTTCACTGAGGCAAATCATCTACCTATTTGATTTGAAAATCAGTGACTTTTGCTTGGATAGATATGAAGCTGAATTTAGAAGTAAAATGCAAATCATTCTAAAAAAGACACTTTAGGAGGCAAATGAAAGGGAGAAATGATGATTCTTAGCTTTATGGGGGAGCAATGGAGTGGCATTAGGTCCTACAACATAAAGAGATTAACAAATAATTAATTTAATTAATTAATTAGCAAAAAATTCAGTAGGGTAGGGACTATTCCCCTTTAAGCATGGTTGGTTAAGTTAATTAATTCATAGATAAAATGTCTACACCACAAGCCTCCTTATATTTTAATTGTGGTTCTAATAATTTTGGAGTGTTGCTTTCATTATCACTTTGATTATAGATATTTGTCTACTAATGGTCCCTCAAATGGGACCCCTTTTGTCCATCATTAGTAGCTTATTTTTTGCTTTATAATCCTCCTATGGACCCTATTTTCTTCATTAGAAGCTTGATTTTCACTAATTTGATTCCCTAATAATTCTCAAGAAAACTATATTACAAGACACAATTAGTCACATCTAATGTCTCACTAGATGTTATGCAATCATGAAATGGTATGTTTATATGTTACCTTGGCATTCTTTCAGGTGCTATGCAAAAGAGAAAAAACCAATCTTCTTAATTTTTTTATTTTCGTATCCTATCACGAATTAGTAAATTAGATAGATTTTTTTTTTTTTTTTACATAATTATTAGTAAATCAATCTTCCTAAGTTTGATGAAGAACCAAAAGTATTTGGTTTAATATTTAGAACGCTTTTATCTTTTATAATTTTAAGCTTCTTAAAAGGCATCGAAGGAAACAAGTTACAGACCGTTTTGGATGGCTTTTGAGAAGTCAAAAATGAACTTTTAAAACTCCAAAAGCTACTTTTATAAGAATTTGATTTAATGTGATTTTCTCTAAAAAAAAAAGATTTTTTCGAAAGAAGAAACTGTTTTATAAATCAATTTCAAACACTAAGCCCCAGTTTGGTATAGCTAAAAATCATATTTTTTAACAGATTTTGGTGAAAGTTAATAAAATGTGATTGAAAAGTTGATAAAAATTATAGACCCCACGAAATGTGTGGTTGAAAATGAATTTTAAAAAATTGACTTTTAGAAAATGGGGGCCAATAGGGGCTAATTAAGGTAACTTCTTTAGTAAAATCATTTTCAAATTTTGTACAGAATTAGTAGTAAATCAATCTTCCTAAGTTTGATCAAGAACCAAAAGTATTTGGTTTAATATTTAGAACACTTTTATCTTTGATCATTTTAACTTTCTCAAAAGGCATCGAAGAAAATAAGTTGCAGATCTGTTTGGATGGCTTTTGAGAAGTCAAAAATGAACTTTTAAGACTCAAAGGCTACTTCTAGTCCCATTTGAGTAATTTTATAAAAGTGCTTCTAGTTAAATGATTTTTTATAAGAACTTGATTTAAAGTGACTTCCTCTAAAAACTTTTTCAAAAGAAGAAAATGATTTAGAAATCAATTTTCAAACATTAAGCCCTAGTTTGGTATAGCTAAAAATCATACTTTTTAATAGATTTTTATGGAAGTTAATAAAAATCTAGTTGAAAATGAGTTTAAAAAATATTGAATTTCGAGATAATGAGGATCAAACGAGTCCTCGCATCCCAACGCATATGATTGAAATAGTTCATCTATAAGATTTTCAAGATAATGGGGATCAAAAGAACCATAATTGAGTTGGTATTCTTTTGGGCCTAAACCTAACATTGTAGGAGGTCCTTTTGCAAGAAGTGTTTTTTTCGAAAAATAAAAAAAAAAATCGAAGAAATTTCAATGTTTATGTGTAAAATTATTTTATTAGGAGAATGTCACAAAATAATTTTAAAAACAATGACTGTTAGACGATGGACTCACTAAGCCGGTTCTGGGCAGAGGCAAGTGAGGCCCAGCCTTCAGGCCCAAAATTTAAAGGGCCTCATAATTGTTTTTTTAATATACGACTAATTCCTAATTTCTATTCCCTACCGTCTTCCTCAGTTCCACGCAGAAGAAGGCAGAAACGCCGCAAACCCACCCTCGAGTCGACGCCCGACGGTCTGTCTTCTTGCTTCTCTCTCACCCGTCGACGGTCCACCGTCCGCCATCGTGCCACCGCCTCGCCACTGCTTGCCTATCGGTATAAACTCTGATTCCTTCTCTTTTTTGCATCGACCAATTTCTCGGATTAAGTGGTAAAGTGGATTGAATAGTGAGGCTGCAGTATTGGCTATTTTGTATGTGACAACATACAACTTTACCAACAAATTTTACGTCTTGAAGACTTGAACCGCTTCTTGTGTTCCATCTTTCACTGATTCTGCAGCTTCTCCACGTGTTTTTAAACGTCAATATTCATCAATAAATCGAAAAAGACAGGGACTTTTTTAAATATAGGTTAAATTGTTAATAAAACGAAAAAAACACAGTAAAAATGGACAAACTCACGGCTATGTGTGATGGTCGTGTGGCAGAGACGATCCCCTAAAAATCCATTCACTTTCTAAGAATGTTTTTTCATTGGAAATGCATTTGGATAAAGCTCTGAAATTTGCCATTTTCCTTTGTACTTGTTTTTATTTTCTGATTAAGTGGTCTTTGTTACTTGTTGCTTAGTTATATACTTATATATTACATTAGCGAATACAGCTATTTTATTGATATTGTTGGAGAATCGACATAAAACTTGAACATCGATCTATTATAATACTGCCATGCGATTTCAGAGGTGCTCTTTATGGTGTTTTTTTTTTCCCTTGAGTTCTGAATTTATTTTATATTTTTACTAATGGCATGTTTGCTCCTGGATCATGTTTTTCTTTTCTACAACTCGATATGTTTTTTAGAAGGATTTTGACGCAAGAATGTTTATAATCTTTTTGTTTATGTGATTACAGCTGGATCTTTGGAAGGTGCAGTCCAAGAAGTCGACTTTCTTAAATCTCAGCCCCCGTGTCTTAAATCACTGCTATAAAACTTAGAAGACAACCAGAACTAAACTTTTCCAATGGCAGATTCAAGTGAACAATCTGAACAAGGTTTGATTTTTTTTCCCTTGCATCTTTATTCATATTAAAATTTCGAATTCAATGTCTTTTTTCATATTTCGATACCTGACATATCAAAATTGAAGAGCATGATACTCTGGTTTTTGATTATATTTGTCTGTGGTTGCCGGAAATAATAATTTTTTTAATTAATTTCTTCATCTTCTTATGGTTTTTATTTTCATCTTGTGAAATTTGTGTGTAGTTGGGTACTGAATTGGAATATTTTGATGGGTTTTTTCATGGGACAATGCAATGATGTATCAATGGTTGAATCTTTGAACGAAAATCTTAATAATTTGACTTAGAATTATGTATCTTGGTGAATAAAAGTGTATACCTTGATGAGTCTGTATATTGGATAAAGACCTTTGATGTAATAAAAGATGAAATACTGTTTCTTTATTTATTGCCTTTTGTTTTGATGGAAATGTGAGTTAATATGCATCATGATTTTCGTTTTTACTATTGAATATATCAATTTAGTAATGAACTAGGTTTTACTTTTGTCGTACTTCAAATTGTTGGCTTAAAGTTCTTATCTTTTTCAGGTTTGCAATATAGGGAGTGCTGTATTATGGTTTTTGAATGAGGGTAGAATTATAATGTCTTGTCTTCAACTTTTAATCCCTGGGACGACTTACTATGTTTCTCCTCCTCCTTCCAGTTCCATTCTGTTCTACTGTATTTGAGTTTTGGGTATGCTGTATACTTGCTTGTGTGAATGTGATAGTTTGAAGAGAGTGAAATAGTTCATTAATTGAGAATCCTATTTGTGTCAGGGGTTAAAAATGGTTGACATTTTGATGTTATGTTTCTTGTAGTTTTCCGTAACATAAGTTTGACTAGGGGAAGTTTTGGCTTGTATTTTTATATTGTAAGCTAGGCAGACAAATTAAGCAAGAATTGTTGTTCTGATTAGGCTTCCACTGTACGAGAAGTTTCAATTGCATTTATTGAAAAATCTTAGAACAGAAGAATAGTGTATACGAATTGAAATACATTTTCCACATTTGATTGCTATTAATTTTATGGTCTTAATAATTACTCCATTAATTAACTATTTATCGAACTTCAACGAATAGCTCAGGAGTTACTTGACATGTACTTGCTGACGCATTTGTATGACATTGAAAGTTAGTTATTTTCTGTTATTTTGTTATTCAGTTAGTCTACTTCATCTGTGGTTATTTCCTGTATAAATATAGCTCGTGTCTAATGTAAAGTTCAATCAGTCGAGCTCATTAGTGAAATATTTCATCTTCTTCTAGCTTCCATTTTTCTTTCTATTAATTCAAAATCCAACATGGTATCAGAGCTTATTTCATCAGGCTGAAAGCTTCCGCGACATCACATGCTTGTGTTCTGCAAGAATTAATCTTCCCTTACAGATATTCTGCTCTGGAATTTTCTGCATTAATTTCCTAATATGAGTTCCGATAATTGGTCCATAAATTCCCCTATCAATTCAAGTAATCCCTCTATCAATCCCTCAGACGATTCCTCAAGTCTTTATTATCTCCATCCTGGTGGCAACCCTAGTGCTCTATTAGTATCAGAAATCTTCAGTGGAGAGAACTATGTTGCATGGAGTCAATCGATCATCATAGCTTTGACAGTTAAGAACAAGGTAAAGTTCATTGATGGCTCAAATACTCCTCCCTCTACTGACCAACTTATCAACCATACAGCGTGGCTACGTGCGAACAACCTAGTCCTTTCTTGGTTGATGAATTTAATTCCTAAAGATATATGTAACATCTTATTGTTTGTAACATCAGCTGCTGACCTCTGGAATGAGCTTAAGACCATATACCTCATAAGTGATGGACCAAGAGTCTTTCATCTTGAAAATCTCCAAGTTGTATAAGCCAAGGTTCCTTGTCTGTTACTGAATATTTCAGCCATTGTAAAACTCTTTGGGATGAGTACATTAGTTACAGGCCATTTCCAATCTGCACATGTGGAAAAATGGCATCATGTACCTGTGATTTGTTCACCTTTCTGCAAACTCGACAACAGTCTGATTATGTGATTCCTTTGCATTTGTCAGAAGTCAATTACTTCTTATGGTTCCACTACCTAGCACGGCCAAAGTATTCTCTATGCTGCTTAAAGAAGAAAGTCTGAGACAACTAACTAACTCTGATTCGTATACTGAGACCATGCCTTGATGGCCAAACACCTCAATCAACAGACTCACCAGCCAAAATCGTTCAAGGATAGATTCAAGGCACCTTCTTTGCATTGCACCCACTGTGGTTATACTGGACATAGGGTGGACAAGTGCTTTCAACTTCATGGATACCCTCCTAACTGGACAGGACCAAAAGGAAAAAGAAATACTTCTGGAAAAACTTTTGCACATGCTGCACTTACATTTCAGGAGGCTTCCAATCAAAATGATAATAATGAGCCACAAAGGCTCTCCTTCACTCTGGAGGAATTTCATAAGCTCATGGCACTTGCTAATTCAACACCAGCTGATTCTTCTACCCAAAGTAGTACTCAACCAGCTGTCAACCTTGCCTCTACATCTCATTTCTTTGGTAAAACACAATCCACATCACATGTTGTTTGTTGTAGTTCAACTTCATCTACATTACAATCTAATTTTCTTGGATTCTTGATACGGGTGCTACAGATCATATGATATGTTCCCCATCTTTATATTACTCCACTCCTCAGCCTATCAGTGTTTCCATATATCTCCCTAATGGCATTAAAGTTCCAGCATCTCATATTGGTATTGTATACCTCATTAGTTCTCTATTTTTGCATAATGTCCTATGTGTTCCCACTTTTTCATTCAATCTGTTATCTG
Source organism: Fraxinus xanthoxyloides (assembly GCA_903798325.1). Lineage (NCBI taxonomy): Eukaryota > Viridiplantae > Streptophyta > Magnoliopsida > Lamiales > Oleaceae > Fraxinus > Fraxinus xanthoxyloides. Next base: position 19,272 of record CAIGRL010038680.1, read on the forward strand.
TATACAAACTCACCAACCAATCTTATATTTGCCTTACTTTTACCAGTTATCATTGTACTATACAGAACCAATCAATGAAGAAGACGATGGGGATTGCCTTTGAGAAGGAAGGACTGTACCACTTAATCCATGCTTAACCAGAACAGCAATCAGTTTACCTATGCATCATCAGCATCAGCCATCACCCACAAACAGTTTACCTTATTATTAGGTTATCCTTCTGACTTCAAAGGATACAAATGCATGGATATAAACACTAGAAATGTTATATTTCATGAAACGGTTTTTCCTTTCAAGATCATTCCTTCAAATTCTGAACACCATTCCTTGTTCTCTCTTTCAGAATTCTTCCCAGATCATTGCTATTCCAGATCTTCCTTGCCTTTTGGCTCAATCTTTATCTTCAAGTGAAAACTCCTCTCCTTTCCTTTGGCTCAATCTATGCCATCTCCATCATCAACAAATAACCATTCTTCTTGTGATTCATCCACACAAATTGATAGGGTCATATCTCCTTTAGCAGATCCTCCGCCATTCAGAAAGTCAAATAAGGTTCGACAAACACCAGTTCATTTGCAAAATTATTATTGTGGTACTGTCTCTTCATCTCAATTGCTAGCTCAGGAATCTCCTTCATTTGGTTGCTCCTCACCGGCAGGTACTATCCATCCTCCTCCTGATTGCTCCCCATCTCCAGGCCCTCTCAATCCCATCCAACATCTCATTTCAGCCAACAGATTATCCCCATCACATTAAGCTTTTTTAACTTCTATCTCAACTTCCTTGGAACCATAAACTTTTAAACAAGCCTAAAAAATCCCCGAATGGCAAGCTACTATACAAAATGAGATTAATGCTTTGGAGTTCAACAAAACATGGGAACTTGTTACTCTTCCTGCAAGCAAGGAAGCCATTGGTTGTAAGTGGGTGTTTCGAATTAAGTATAAAGCTGATGGAAGCATAGAAAGATATAAAGCACGGTTGGTGGCAAAATGGTACACTCAATAGGAAGGTTTGGTCTTCTTTGACACCTTTTCTCCTGTAGCAAAGATCACTTCCATTCGACTTCTTCTTGATGTGGCTGCTATAAAAAACTGGCATCTCCATCAACTTGATGTCAATAATGCCTACTTACATGGAGATTTACATGAAGAAGTTTATATGGAATTGCCTCCTAGAATGGTTGCAACAGGTGGTCACAATGCTTGCAGACTTTTAAAGAGCCTCTATGGTCTAAAGCAAGCTTCCAGACAATGGTTTGCCAAGTTATCCAGTGCTCTTTGTCCTAGGCCATTCTGATTCTGCCCTTTTCATCAAAAAGATCTTAACATTCTTTTATCACATTATTAGTCGAAGTGGATGATGTACTTTTGGCCAGTGATAACATTTGGAAGATTCAGCAATTAAAGTCATTTTTACGTGATAAATTCACTATTAAAGATCTTAGCCAGTTTAAACATTTCCTTGGTTTGGAGATGGTCATGTCTAAGACTGGTATCTCCTTGTGTCAAAGAAAATATGCCCTTGACATCCTCGAAGACACTGGTCCCATGAAATCTAATATGGAGCTCTCTATTTTTTACACTCCTTTTTATGAGGATCCATCAGGCTATCGTAGACTTGTTGGTACTTGACTATCACAAGGCCTGATTTAGCCTATTCTGTCCAAGTACTTAGCCAATTTCTTGCTACCCCTGTTGTGAGTCATTTTCAAGCAGCAACTAGAGTATTGCGTTATCTGAAAGCTACACCAGGGCAGGTTTTTTTCTTTCCAGCATCTTCAGATTTACACTTAAAGGCTTTTTCATATAGTAATTGGGCAGGCTGTGTAGGCACTCGAAGAAGTGTCACTAGTTTTGCAATCTTTTTTGGCAATTCTTTGATCTCATGGAAGTCGAAGAAGCAACAATCAGTCGCTATTTAGCAAAGGCAGAGTATAGAGCTCTTGCAACCACTACCTGTGAAATTCAATGGCTCCTTTATGCTCTTCAAGACCTAAACATTGATCATCCGCAACCAACTTCCCTCTATATTGATAGTAAATCTTCATTATCCATTGCCACGAATCCAGTTCAACACGAGAGGACAAAGCACATTCAAATTGATTGTCATCTTGTTCGGGAAAAATTGCAGCAAAATGTTATTAAAATCTTCCACATTCCATTCAGGCTCCAACTTGTTGATATTTTTACTAAGCCTATTGGTTCTTTGCCTTTTCATCACACTCTTCGCAAGATGAACCTCATTAACATCCATGTTCATCTTGAGGGGGGTGTTGGAGTATTGCGTCACAAATTGACAGCATGGAATTAAAAAGAAAAGAAGAAAAAGCAAAATTAGAAGAAAAACCAGCAAAGAAGAAGAGGTAGTTATTGTAGTTAAAGTTAGTTGTTCCAGTTAGTTATTTTTCATTATTTTGTTATTCAGTTAGTCTACTTTATCTATTGGTTATTTCCTGTATAAATATAGCTTGTGTTTGATGTAAAGTTCGATCAATCAAACTCGTTAATGACATAAGCATTTCATCTTCTTCTAGCTTCCATTTTTCTTTCTATTAATTTAAAGTTCAACAATTACTTGATACCTTCAATTTTTTAGCTTTATATTCCATATGAATCCATCCATTTTGTCTTACAAAAGGTAAACTTAGTATGTTTAAATGTAAAGTATTAAGTGCATTTCTGTGCTCAACTTATTTTGTTTAACTAGCGGACCTAAATAATTAGTATTATGTTTCCATTATTCTCTATATACCATATCAATGAGTCGGCCATAGCATTCACCACTTATTTCACGGAGATAGTTTTTGAATCTTAAGGGTTTTATGAAATTTTTGTTTCAATCCTTCTCTCATTGAACTTTTTGTTTTGATCTCTTAGATTTAGTTGTTTTACTTATTTAATTTTTGGAAACTTAGAAAAAAATTATGTTTTGCAGTCTGCAATTTCTTCAGAAAGCCATCCAAGGCCAAAAATATCAGAAAAAGGACTGCCCCAGAAGAGGGGGAGAATGAGGATGAAGATTCTAAAGCCGAGAGTACAGTAATATACCATAAGAAGAAGCCAACTGCTGTTGACAATAAACTACACTTCTCTAGTGGGACTACCAAGCGTTCTATGATGTCAGAATCTAACCTAGAAACAAGAGCCCCAGTTTTTGAATACGAGTCCTCTAAGGAAATTCAGGTTCAAAATGATAGTAAAGCAACAGCTACGTTGGAAACTGAGACAGAGTTCTCTAGGGATGCTCGGGCTATTAGGGAGAGGGTTCTAAAGAAATCTGAGGAGGCTCTAAAAGGAAAGAAGAAGAGTGATGGTGATGAAAAGTTGTACAAGGGGATACATGGGTATACTGATTACAAGGCTGGGTTCCGAAGGGAGCACACGGTTGCCAGTGAGAAAGCTGGTGGAGCGCACGGACCTCTAAGAGCTTCTGCCCACATTAGAGTTTCAGCAAGATTTGACTATCAGCCAGATATCTGTAAAGATTATAAAGAAACTGGCTACTGTGGGTATGGAGATTCATGCAAGTTCATGCATGATAGGGGGGATTACAAGTCTGGTTGGCAGCTTGAGAAGGACTGGGATGAAAGAGAGAAGGCAAGAAAAAAAGCTTTGGCTCTGGGAGTGAAGGATGATGATGAGGGGGATGCTGAGATGAGTGATGAAGATGATGATGATTCACTGCCATTTGCATGTTTTATTTGTAGGGAGCCTTTTGTAGATCCTGTTGAGACCAAGTGCAAGCACTACTTCTGTGAGCATTGTGCATTGAAGGTAACAGATTATTCACATCTTTTTATTTTAATATTTGCAGTCATTTCTTGAATTTTTTAGGAGGGATCTCAATTATGGCTTCTTTGACCTTCTACAAACTAATGCATGATTCTTAGAAGGAAAAAAAATTAAATAAAAGGCTCCTTAATTTACTAAGAGTTATCTATCATCACCTGTTGCTTCCATTGTGAAGTGTGAGTTTAAAAAATTATGACAGATCGCTGCATTTTGTGATCAATGTTTGATTCCCTTTGGTCTAATTTCAACCTTTTGAAGTTGAACTGTAGTCACAATTTCTATTGGATGAGTTCAATCAATCATAATGGCAATCCCTCAACCCTCACCCAAAAAAAGAAAGGAAGAAAACAACTTGCTTGAAAAGAAACTAAATTGAAAAACTAAGTACATAACAAATATTTTGTTTTTTTTTTGCTAATGAATTCAGTGAGAGTTCGTATCACATTATATTATCCTATTGTGATTTCATTTCTATGTTTACAGCACCATGCAAAAAGTAAGAAGTGCTTTGTGTGCAACCAGCCGACCAATGGTATTTTTAATACAGCTTTTGAGATACGCAAGAGGATGGCTGCTGAAGGAAAATGACGGATCTAAGGATACACCGTAATAATTTTGAAGTTCCATGTGTTTTCTATCTTTGTTGTAAGTTCTCTCTGTAGGATGTTTCTTTTCAACATAGGTTTGTATTCGGCAACTTTGTAATGGATTACTATTGAACATTTTCAACTTTGTTGTTGATGTAAATGTTTAAGTTGATTGTAAACTATATGGGTCACTAGTTCACTTAGTAACAGAGGTTAGTGGAGTTTCTATTTCCATCGATAGCAGTGCAAAATGCCTTCTGAATTTTAGCTGTCTTTGTAACCCATGGCCATGATCTTGAAAATGCAATGCCTCACTCACCTTTAAGAAGTAGGGTTCATCCCCCAACTCATTGTCATTAAAGGTCATTCAGGTTTTTATAAGGACCAAGCTACATGTACCTAATAACTTACATAATGTTTTACCGAATCGTTATGTACAACATTATGTAAGTTATTATGTACAAATAGAATTATTCTTTTTTCAATATGTTCAAATTTTCAATCATACTAAGAGAGGTGATATTATAGTTTTAGAGCTGCGATTGCAACCCTTTTATATATCTTGAGATGTTTGACTAATATGCTTCAATTGTTTATATTCGAACTCAAGAGTGTAGGAGGAAAACTGGCATGTAGATTGCCAAGATTATTACTTGCATGAGGTATGAACTGGGATTCATGATACAACTTTCCTCGACATAATTCTAAAGCTAAGACATGATTGTTTCCATACGCATCTCTGTTAGTATGTGATAGTGGTAGTTTAGACCTTATGACGTAGCATTCTTGGTCATTTGTAATTTGTTTGCTGCACTTCATATTATCGTAAGCAATGTAGAGCTTTCTTTGTGGTAGGAACTTGAGTTTGCGAATCATTTCCCGAATTTTGCTTATAAATTGTCGAAAAAATTTTCTAACTCACATCAACATGTTATATCAACATTATCGGCAAACTATCCATACAATTATACAATGATAAACAAGATGCTGACATGGTCATATTTACAAGATTGAAGAAAAATTAAATGGACTTTGCCCATGTTATGTACAATAATTATGTACGCTTAGCATTTTTCAAATTAAATTTCTGCATTCAAGTCTTGTGAAAACCTGGAATTGATGGCCAAGATAAAGTCTAGACGCCAGTCATTATTTTCTTTGCCACTAGCCTATCTTCGAAATTAGGTTTGTGGCCCAATAATGGCCACAGCTGATTCCTTTTTTCTCTTGCTTCTTTGACGACAAGCCTTGTACGTTGTCTGATAACATCATTCAATGCCTTCAGATAATTGCTTGATTCATGGTCCCTAATGATTGTACCATCAGAACCATAGGCTTTGGGATCACTTAGAGTTTCCAGTGGATGGGGAGAATTTAGGAATGCTTGAAGAGCTCTCTTGGTAAGGGTGCAGTCGCTATTTTCCAAGGCGTATAAAGCACTGCCTGAAGGAAGTAAATGATGAGGAGGAGATGAATTCTCATTGGGCTGAAGAATAAACATTTTCCCCACGGGAGAATATAATAATTTCTGCAAAGAATTATGACATTTAGCAGGAAAAATTAGATATATTGGCAAAGCTAACATTTGAAATGTAATAGCAATCGATAATGTGAATGTGGATGCAGGTATTTATGTCAACAGCTTATCATTTATCCCAAATCTAGCAAGTTAACTGAAAAGGCACTTACATTTTTCTTTAGACAAGGATGGGACCGAAAGGTGCCATTTAGACGCTTCAGGACTTGAGTTGCATAGTCAGGGTAGGTACAGGAGAATGCTCTCGGGACTATATCTCTGTGCATCATCACACAATAAACATGGTTTTCATCCAAACCCAATTTATCGAGGACTTTCTGACCTTCACAGAAGATAAATGGTGACCCAAAAGTGACCACTGGTAGAAGAGCAGATGGCATAACTACCTTTCTTGTTAGTAACATCAAGTTGATTAGAAGTGCAAGACTGCCCCCTAGAGAATGACCAGTAAATTGAAATTTTGCTCTCTCCCCAAATTTATTCAAATGTTCCATTATTTCTGGCATGAATTGCTCATATATTCCCTTTGCAGCCTCATAAATTCCTCTATGAACTGGCACATCTGTTCCCTGTTATAAATGGAAGTACTCCTGTTGATTCTACTTCTCTCTTTCCTTAGGGCTCTCTTATCTATTTAGAGGATGATTTTGAAAGTCTTACCTCAAATTTGGTGGGTTCGAATAAGAGATTTGCCTGCCATGATGCCATTGAGTCCGATCCCTGCAATTCATCAACAACTGGTTTATCAAGCTATGGGCAATACTCTCAACTTAGATCTAATAGTTCTATGACCACATCTCCAACAATTTTTTGAAATTCATTTTTGCACTATATTTCTTCTATATTTACATCAGTCAATATTTATATTCGAAGTCGTTGTGCATACAATCCTGGAAAATATATGGCATTACCTGGATTACAAAACAGCGAGTGTATATCTTTGAATCATCGCATGCAAACCAATCACAAGGAGAGGAATGAAGTGACTGAAGATCCCTTGCTGCCTCTTGTTTTTGCTTCTCATCTGCGGCAACAACTGCTGTCATTGTTGAAGCTGCTACACATGCAGCCATCTCTGATTTGTGAACATGTTGGTTTGCACTCTCTTCATCCGTTTCCTGGTGCTCATCTCTTCCCCCTAAGGAAACATCAAATGTAAGTTGGGGTTCAGACCCCAAGGATATCAGGTCCTTAGCACGAGATTGGAGATAAGATGCAGCTGCCACTGCAACTTCATAAGCAGCAGATGAACTAGCGTAGCGTCTTTGTTCAGAATTATCCTTTTTTTCTGAAAGAGGATCGGTCATTGCTGGAGTTGCTACAGGTACACTAGTGGAATCCTGCTCAATTTTGACCTTTATAGCTGCAGCCTTCTTCTCAAGGGAAGATGTAACGAAGTCTAGTCCACAATATCTCCTTAAATCACCCGTCTGCATGTTTTTGGAACAAAGTTAATTTATTTTAAGTGATTCAATTAGGTTCATGCATTATCGTCTCAAAGCGTAATATAAACTATTTATGGATTATCGTTGTCTAAATGAAGGAGATGAAACTAAACACGATAGCAGTTAGAGGGCTCAGGATTATTATTTTTTCAGCTTCTATTTTAAATGTTCTTTCTATTTTGTAAGTTCATTTTTGGGAAGGTCCTTTATTTTTACCATCCTGTTTTCCTTTGACAGTATTGTTGTTTAACGAGCTTAACCGTTTTAGATTTGTGTTACATTGTGCTAATATGATATAAGTGGTTGTAAAGAATATAAGGTTGGGATAGCAATGCCCTTACAGGGACTACAGTGGTGCCCCAAGTACATGACTGAAGATCTTGTTTCTTTAAGTTGTAGAGGGCAAATTCAGGCTTCGACTTGGAAATGTTTTGTGATGACCTTGCCTAATGCTCAGGAAACGGAAATAAAGCGATGACAAAAATATACAACGAAGATTAGTTGCCGATGGGCAATATGCACCATTTTGGACGTGTAGAAGCGGAAGAAGATGAAAAAGGCATAGAACGAGGTTTTAAAGCCGAAGCTTGTTCTTTCAGGCATGCCACTTTGTGTTATACTGGTGAATTCTATTTACAAATTGCCAATCAATTCTATCTTAGATGAGGAAGTTTACAAAGTTTTATAAGGTGGATTTGACAAGACTAGACAGAATTTAGGAAGAAAAAGAAGTTAAAATCTTGGTCTACCGTATTGTTTACTTGTGTTCAGAACTATGTTAAATGTACTTATGATGCAGTTAATAAACATACCTTGATATCTGTAATCACATATGCCCTGTGAGACAAGAAGGCCAGCTGAGAAAATAGCTTAGAATCTGACCAGGATACATGTTTCAACAAGGCCGTGAATGTTTCTCTATCTATATGGATATCAACCTCATCGTCTCCATAATCCGCTTCACACCCTCCATCTTCATCACAATCTTTCTCATTTTCTTTGCCAACATTTCCTTCATCTTTCAGTTGTTTCCCTTTCCATGTATTTCGGATTTCTAGAAGTTTTTCGACCCAATTCACTCTCTTCTTCTCCACATCCATCTCCTCGTGGTCACCTACTTCTACCATGTTCTGCTCCATTTTTCTCTCTTTGCTCATATCTGGATCAAACAAAAACGATCGAAAAGTATCTGACAATGGAATATTGAAGAAATTCATGGAACTCTTTAGCTTTGGTTCTGTCGTTGAAGACTGAATATGACTTTTATAACAACTTAGATGGCTTTCTGAGTATGATCTTCGCATTCCCGTTCTCTGACACAGTTCTTTACTTGAAAACGAGCGACGAAGCCTGCCTTCTTCTTTAAGCACATTATTGCTGGCGGCATTGGTAATTTGAGAGCTTGTTATAGATGACAAAGTGCATGCCATTTTTGCTGATTCTTCTCACAGGTTTAGTACCTTAAGAAAGCAGAAAATCAGTCAGTCCATAGTGAGTACTATCTCGTGTTGCGGCCCAGAAACTTACAGAAGTTACAAATTTAGTTTCTGATTGTATTATAATCAAGAGAGAAAATATATACATATATATATATATATATATATATATATATATATAAACAGCTTATTAATGTTGCACACAAGAAATAACAAAAGTGAAACCTAATTTTGTCTCGCAATAATAGGAAATCAACTTGGTGGTTGGAGAAAGTATTACTCTTCTACATTGATCTTTCTCACAAATTAAAATGAAAGAGTCTTTACATTTCTTGGGATCATCGTATTGTGTCTTTAATTCCCTAATCTAACCTATTTATGGTGTTCAATTCCAACCCATTTCATCTTTCTTCGATCCAGGTCAATAGGTTCTAACTAATCGATCATACTCAAGTTTCGTAACTATTGACCTGCTATTTCGATCATGATTTTTCTAGTTTCCTCTGAAAGAGGCTCCCTTTCGGGTAAATCGCGGGCGAAGAGGGATTTAAAACCTCCCAACACGTACTCTAATCCTCACCTTGTATTCACTAGATTAAAAAGAATCACTTTGGTGGCTCAAGAACTTGTTTGTGGATAAAAGAGATTCAAAACTAAATCAAAAGCTTTTGACGATAAGAAAAAAATGTTGGGATGAATTGTAGGGAATTCCATTTTTCCTTGTGAGCAAATAAGTCCAACTACGTAAACAGAGAGAAAAAAAAAATGTATAAATTCAACTACAAAATTAATTACCTTGAAACTTTTGACGATTTGAAGGTGGTTACATAATTAATTCATGAAGCTCCTAGCATCAATGTATTTCTCCAGAAAATGGCTAGAAATCCTTTTAGTTGTTGCTGCAATAAAAACTTCAAGAAATGGAAGCAGAAATTCTTGAGAGATCCCAATAACAATGTAACAATTCTAAATACAATGTTTATATATACATAGGAGGTCTTTTGCAGAGATTTGCATGTGTGTTTTTGGTGTATTCAGACAAGTTTGTGGGATGTGTTCATGTTTTTTTTATACTATGTACATGCATTATGAATTTCTCTGTGAGATCTAATTTGATATATGCACATGTTTCAGGGCAGGGCTGGGTTGGCGTGGGGTGGAAGGGGGGAAGAATTACCTGACGAGGAAAATGAATAAGAACACTTGTCACATTTGAATCTTTCTTATTTTCTTGGACTTATTTGCCCACAAGGAAAAATGGAATTCTCAACTTTGAAGAATTTCCTTTCCCTTTAGTAGTTGATGGGAAATTAAGGATTGTTCTCTTTGTGTTTCGCATTTATATTTTGAGTTTTGAATTCA
>CAIGRL010038687.1:0-16515 GCA_903798325.1 Fraxinus xanthoxyloides
TTTTTTTTTTTTTTTTTTTTTTTTTTTTTTTTTTTTTTTTTTTTTTTTTTGCAGGTCTAAGAAAAGGTGAAAGGAATTAGCATAACATAGTCATTTTAATACCAAAATGATCTTTTAATTAGAAATTTCTTCAGGCTTGTGAAATTTGTTTTTGCTCTCTCCAGCACCTGGCTATTCTCCCTTCAAAAAGGAATGGGGATTTGCAAAATAGGCGAAATGAAAAGGAGATTGCTTTCTAATTACTTGAAATTTAAATTGTATTATCATTCTCTCAAATTATTTTATTGTAGCATGATCAAGTCGATTTCTGCTGTTGGTGTTTTAGGGTCGAGGATCTAAGCGCTTATTGGTATTGTCGTGTAATTGATATCTTACGAAAATATAGATTTGGATGAAGTGAATGTAACGAATTAATACTAATTCTTTCGTTAGGAAGATGGGAGGCTTCTCTAATTGTTGATTAGCCATGAGTATATGTTTGATTGTATTTAAAAGTTACATAATGTTGACCTTAAAATCTTGTCCGATCCAGCTTCCAACTGAACAAGCTAGGTTCCCTTCCATCTGCACGATATAGAGAACACATTAGAATGCTTGATCATTGTTGGGTTGGGGAGATGGTGATAGAGGATCCTATGCTCAAGTCAAAATTATCACTTTGTGTAGAAAGTTAAAATGATAAAATATCGACTTAGTCCCCATAAGGCTCATTTTACGATATTTAACATTTTTCACCTAAGTCGATATTTTGTTGACACACATTTGCGAAAAAGATGTTCGATGAAATGCCCGATAGCGATGATTTCAGGGTACACGAGGGGATTACGGTTCTTCTTTCTGAAGAAATGCCTGAGGGTATTAGAGAGACGCCGTTTTGGAATTCTATTGTTGCAGGATGTATGCAGAGTGGGTTGTTTTCGTAGGCTATTGAGTTCTCTAGGAGAGTGATTTTGAGAAGGGGATTGGGGGATGGAATGTGCCTGATCAGGTGGCGGTGGTTTATACGCTTTCTGCTTGTGTGCATTGTGCAGCTTGGGAAAAGCATTCGTGCGATGCTCTTGGTTGGGATTTGTTGCTTGTAAATTCTTTGATTGATATGTATGAGAAATGCGGGAGCTTAAAAATAGCAATAGTAGTAGTTGTTTCGTGAATAACCACATTATTCTCACGACCTATTTCCACTATGTGTAAAAAATTATTGACATTGTAATTCCCTCTATTCGAATTTTCATGTTTACTTTCTGTGACATTCTTCCTCACTAAAGTAAGAGGAGGATGCATTTTGTTCAATTCAAATGGATAATTCACTTTACTTAGGTAAAATCAGAATGGATGAATGCTCGTTGAATTGAAATCACAATTCCATATCACCGAGAGAGATCGACTTTCAGCTAGTTTTGTAAATATGGTACATTTTCGCATATGGTATACTCGATGTTATGTAAATTGAAATACCACCACGTACATCACTCGTCCATTTCCATACTCATAAACCTTTTTTCGTTAAATTCGAAATCATAAGTAACAAATCAGGGTTATAACCATATCTGTACGACGAAACGTAATTTTTAATTATAAAAAAATAGTTGGAAAATTGGCCGAACCACCGGGCAACGGAATTTTATTGGGAAAAAAAAGTTGGTCCGGGGCTAACAGCCCAACACCAACACCCAGTTGGCTAAGTCTATTAATTGTCGACTGTGAAGACGACATGAATAGTATGTTACCACAAGTCTTGTCTAAAAGAATATACATGTAGATGAATTTTTTTTTGTTTATACTTAAAAAAAATTATAGTTATGCTAAAAAAAATTATCTACATGTTAATATATGTCAAAATAAGATTTATCGATTAAAAACATATATTAATTTAACGAAAACGAATTAAACATACGTAAATATACTTACCGATTCGAAGTGATAACTATAATTTTTTTTCTTGTTCAACATTTGATAAATTTATGAAATTTTGAGGTTGAAGCACATGAAAAATGAGATAATTTTTATCTGTGTTGGAATAAAAAGATATAAAAGTTTAACTAATTTTAAAATTTTAAGTGAGAAATGTTTGATTTTTACTAGTTAATTAAAATGATAGTATTATTTTTTAAATTGAATAACATCTTAATTGTATAACATATTTAGCACATGTTTGACACAGATTAAAATTTTCATTCTCATTCTTCTACTCATTTTTAACTACATATTCTTCAATAAAATAATATTTTTTATCACATCAATAATTTTTTTTTCTTTTTCAATTACACATTCTCCGTCAATCTATTATTTCAGGATAAATTCTTTCGAAAATAATATAGCACAAACATACGTGGAGAACATTTTTAATTTTTAACATTCAAAAGGCGGCGTAAAAAATGCAATTATTGAAAATTGGAAATTAGGAGTTTGACCAGATGAATTGTAAAAGTGGCTAGTATAATAGAATAATAATAGATGAATACTTCACATCGTCCTACNAAGTGAAATTTAGCCCCCGTTTGAACCATATTAAATTTCTTATTTGCATTCTACTTATTTTCAACCACATATTTTTCAATAAAATAATATTTTCTATCACATCAATAATTTTTTTTTCTTTTTCAATTACACATTCTCCGTCAATCTATTATTTCAGGATAAATTCTTTCGAAAATAATATAGCACAAACATACGTGGAGAACATTTTTAATTTTTAACATTCAAAAGGCGGCGTAAAAAATGCAATTATTGAAAATTGGAAATTAGGAGTTTGACCAGATGAATTGTAAAAGTGGCTAGTATAATAGAATAATAATAGATGAATACTTCACATCGTCCTACCATCATTATTTCATCAAAAGAATTTATGTGGATCTTTCCTTTTCTTTCAACCCTGTAAAAGCCATTATCGCCGTTCGATTTGATTCGATTCGATTCTCCCCCGATTTTTGAACCCTCTGGTTTCACTAGAATTAACGTTCAAAAAGAGTAATTTCTATTCCTTTTTCCTTTTTATTCAATTTTAGGATTGTATTTTCAATTCCAAAAATAATTGAAAAGGAGAGTTTTTATCATTGGTTGGACCTTTTTATTTCCTTTTTCTGTATTTGAATCTATTATTGATTACGAGATCAGTATTCAAATTTAAGTACGCAAATATATTCTTCTGTTGTGTGAATTAGGGTTTCTAACTTTTATTTGAAAAAGTTGTTGGGGTTTGATTGTGAGAATTCAGCGTTAGGGTTTTCGTTCGAGAACTGGTTTAGGGAAGTCTAAAATTAATGGCGGCTGGAAGGCATGGTGGTTTCCGAGACAATGAGTTCAGAGACCGTGAGTCTGATTTTGAGGCTTCGAGGAAGGAAATTGAGCATTCTAAGTGGGGTTATGGTCAATTTAGGAACAGGGATCAATATTATGATAGGGGTCAAGTCCGGGTTCGTAATAGTCAGGATTATAGAGGTAGGCTTAGACAGAGGGATGTTAAGGAGAGGGGGAGAGAGATGACTAATGGTGGATATCGATCAGCCTCTAGTAAGAGTGATTCGGGATCGGGAAGCAGTGGTGTTGAGCCTAAAGATGACAGATTTTCAGTTTGGGCCATGGATCGAGAGCCTGGGGAGCTATCTAGTGAGGGGTCCGATGAGGCTGTTAATTTGGAAATTCAGGTAAATAAAGGTAGGAAAGTAAAGAATTCGGAAAATGGTAATCACTCATCGCTGGTGCAAAGTAAGAAGCGAAAGTTTTCTCCTATTGTCTGGGATGGAGACGATAGGGAAGTCAGTAGAACAGTTAAGAGTAGGAATGTTTTAGAATCTAAGTTACCTCCTCCACCTCCTTTGCCAAGGTCAATTTCAACTAACCGTTCACCTAATGCGGCTGTACAGATTTCACCAACAGATTATGCTAAGGTTCAGAAGTCAGAAGCGTTGCCTCCTCAGATAAGTGTGAAACCTGATGTTGTGCTGGAATCCCCAGCTGAAGTATCCTCTTCACTTCCTGAAGACGTCCCCGAGCATGTAGCGGAGACACTACATGATGACGATAATGCAATTAAGCGAACCATAATATCCTCTCGATGGGCAAATGATGCTGACTCACCAGCTGATGAAGGCGAAATTTCTGATGATGAAGATTTGCAGAAATCGAAGAAGTGGAATTTAGGTTCCGGGTCTGCTGAAGGAAGGGAACTTGGAAAATCAGTAACTCCAGAGCTTAAAGTAGTCAAAAGAGAAGGTTCTGAAAGAACAAAAGGAAGATCCTATGGATCTGACGAACGCATTAGGTCTTCTAGTAGAGATAGTTATACTGACAACGATGACAAAAATGACTACAATGAGATTGGCGTGGACCGCAATTATGATGGTGCTAGTCTTATCCATTATGACACAGAATCAGAGGATCAAAATATTTCTAGTGGTACTCCGGAGCCTACACTACCCCCACAGAGGTGCGTGAATATGCTTCAGGGATGCAGGAGTGTCAGTGAGTTTGAGAGACTGAACAAAATTGATGAAGGCACGTATGGGGTTGTTTTTAGAGCCAGAGATAAGAAGACTGGAGAAATTGTTGCACTAAAGAAAGTTAAGATGGAAAAAGAGAGAGAAGGTTTTCCTTTGACAGCTCTTCGGGAAATAAACATTCTTCTCTCTTTTCACCATCCTTATATTGTGGATGTTAAAGAAGTAGTTGTCGGGAGCAATCTTGACAGCATTTTCATGGTTATGGAGTACATGGAACATGATCTGAAGGGATTGATGGAGACAATCAAACAACCATTCAGTCAAAGTGAAGTTAAATGCCTTATGCTCCAGCTTTTAGAGGGTGTTGGGTATCTTCACGATAACTGGGTGCTTCACCGAGATCTGAAAACATCAAATTTGCTTTTAAATAATCGCGGTGAGTTGAAGATCTGTGACTTTGGTTTAGCTCGTCAATATGGAAGCCCGTTGAAACCATATACTCAATTGGTGGTTACTCTGTGGTACAGGTGAGCATCTCTTTATCACATCATCTTTGTTTCATCCTTTGTGTTATTTTCTTTTTGATCTCAGATTTTTTTGCAATCACGCATGTACCATTCACATATTTATTCATTTCCTAATTAATTTATCACATTGTTTAACAATCCTATATCATTGTGAGTTTGCATGTTTTCTTCTATACAGATCTATAGTTGATTCAAATTCCAAATTTTCAATTGCCATCTTCTTTCATCTTTTGGTCACTGTTATCACTCCTATATGAAGGAAATTTGTATGATTCAAAGTCGAAATCATAATTATTGATGTTGTTGTCCTCTTATCCTATTCTCTGTTGGTTGTAAACAGCTTGATATCATTTTTTTGGACCGATAGCTTATATTACAAAGACACATTTTTTTCTCTTCAAAGAATAATTGAATTCTAATTTCACTTGCAGGGCACCGGAACTTCTTTTGGGAACCAAACAATATTCCACTGCAATTGACATGTGGTCGTTGGGATGTATTATGGCTGAGCTGTTATCAAAAGAACCTTTGTTCAATGGGAAAACAGAGTTGGATCAACTTAACAAGGTAAAGGACAATAACATCATTTTGTCTTTGGTTAAATATTTATTACATTTCTGAGTGGATAGCTGAATTTGAAAACAGAGCTAGATCATATGTCACTAACACCGTTTTGTATTAATTAATTATTTCTTGCAAGTTTTGAGTAGATTTATATCAATAAAGTGAGAGTTTGCCTGATCAGTTTCTTTTGAATCTTAAATAACTACAGATATATAGGATCCTTGGCAAACCAAATGAGGAAATCTCGACTGGTATCAACCATCAGTAAGCATCTATATCTTTCACATTCAATATTTCTTCCAGTTGACCGCAAGATTCATGGTTTCTTCTTTGCAACTGTTTTCTTACATTAAAAGAATTTTTTGTTTCTACTAATTAGTGATATATTTCATTTCAGGTACAATCCTTTGCGTAGGAAATTTCCTGCCACTTCTTTTATTGGATCACCAGTACTTTCGGAAGCTGGATTTGACCTGTTGACCAAGCTTTTAACTTATGATCCTGAGAAGGTATTTCGTAGTTAATACATCTGTGCATATATTTCAATGATAAAGCCCCTGTTTGACATCCATTGAATCAACTCTTTTTTCTCAAAATCATTTTCGAGCATTCACATAATAACGTATTTTGCACGTAAATCCATGAATTTTTCTAACTTTTTAACTACAAATTCTCCCCCCAAAAAATCACTATTCCAAAACTCATTTTTCCCAAAAAACTCATTTTAATGGATGTCAAACAGGGGCAAAATATCTTGTCAATGCAGTCCCTAATTTTGTATGTGGTAACGGTGCAGCGGATTACTGCTGAAGCAGCTCTCAACCATGAATGGTTCCGTGAAGTTCCTCTTCCCAAGTCTAAAGAATTTATGCCTACTTTTCCAGCTCAGAATGCACAAGACAGGTATTATCAACCTGTCAATAAGAAATTCTTTGTCATGAATTCTTTGAGATTTTTAAAGTGAATTAACAGTTTTTAGTGGGGTTTCAGGCGCGCGCATAGAGCGTTGAAGAGTCCTGATCCGTTAGAAGAGCAACGGAGAAAGGAGTTGCAACGTGGGGAATTAGGCACTGGCGGTGGTTTATTTGGCCAAGATTAGTGACCAGCTTCAGAGGCTTTATTCTTCATTAGTTTTTGCTATAGTCTCAGACAAACATAGTTGAGGTGAGAGCTATGGATTGAAAGGATTGCAAACATTCTTGTGAAACTTGTGCTGTTTTTTAGCAGGCACCGTTGGTACCTCTGCTCGTGAATCAGATTTGTGCAAATTGACATTTTCTTCTGCTCTGCTGTTCCACAAAAACGTGTCTTTGACACTGCTTGCATGGCAAGGTCTGGCATAATGTACTCCCGCCTTTTCAGTTGAAACTCATGTATGTAACATTTTTTTATATGGATCGATATAATCAGTTTTCTTAAATTGGCTTTGAAGGCCATAAGTATGGTTTACTTTTGTACTCTCTAGTGCTGTCAATTTTAATCCTCATATTGTGTTTGCAAGAGATCATGATGTAATGCAGAGGGGATATTCTTAGCTTGTCATTGTTGAAGAATTTGAGAGAACATTTCACTCTCAAGGTAATTATTAAATCTGAATCCACGGATGTTACAAATTAGATCTTTTCCCTCTATTCATGTTTAATATAGGTTTTTTCCCAATTAGAATTCTGATTTGTCATTCAGTCGTAGGTTAATTTTCTAGTGCTGATAACTTATTCTTTTTAACCTCTCCAGCTTTAGCGAATCTCAACACTCTGAAGCAGAGCATTTCATGCTAACATGCTAAGAAAGAACAGTTGATATTGGATATGCTTGTTTAATTATTGTTCTTTTGACTATTCGTTGACAACCCTAGACATATATAAATGAAGAGTTCTGATCAATATATTTGATTTCCAGTTACTGAAAGTACCGAGCATATTGTGTTTCTTATTGGTATATAATAAAATTAGTTAGGGAGCTTATGATTCCTTTTGGGATTCGACTGATTTGTATGGTGTCAGAAGTGCATCTGTTATGGCACCAGTCAATCGGAGAGATATCAGAAGGGTGCAACAGTAATGCGTCAGTGCCAGTGCTCTGTCTGCTACTGGTTTTTTTTTCAATATGGTGTAGTTAACCCTGAGGTTATTTGTTGAGGCCAGGGCCATATGGTTGGATGATAAAGAAATTTAGGTAGATAGATTCGCATATTTTGCCACTACGAAATAAAAAGAAAGGTTTACATGGTTTATCTCTATTAATTAATTTATATCGTGTAACAGTGGTATGCAAATCATCATCTGTTTATATGGCCCTATGGGGATGTGAAATTATAAATTGCTGACTTGATGGATTCGTATTGTTCTTGTTTTCATGCGCATAAATGTAAGGATGGTATTGAAGCTCCTAGCAGACGATAAACATCACTCGAAGTTGATTATTTGTCATTTACTGTTGAGTTGAAATGATGTAGTGTTTAGTTTTCTTGGCCATGGTCATTTTTCATGTATTGAATCATCAAACGGAGTAGTTGCTTTTGATTTACAATTTCTTGTATCTGGGGACATTAAACAATATTTTAAGAGGTTTTATGGCTTGAACAAAATTTGAACTTTTGTGATGTAATTTCTTGCATCCTGGAAGAATAACCGATTCTTTTAGAGTTTTTGGTGTGAACAAGATTTACACTTTATGATATTCATCTGCAAATGTCACTGCAGCATCAAAGCAAGCAGGTTGAGGAGCTCTCTCACCTGGCATGCATTGAAATTCCAATATTGTTCCATTATTCAGACATTCTTTGATGTCTGCACAAGCTCAAGGTATGTTACCAACCTTTTTGTTACAATTGTAATACTTGTCTTCCAGTAAAGTTTTCCTAAAGTATTATAAATTAATTTCTTCTTTGTTTTATGGTAATATTGAACTTATAATGTGCAATTCTTTATGCCGAGGAAGATTTTTGTTCCTATCTTTTGTAATTAGACATACAACTGACCAATCAGAGAACTGGAATCAGCTGCCGGTTGGTACAACTTGTTTTTGTTTCTTTTTTCTTTACCGTGTTTTTGGGGCATCATTCCCACTCCTGATTTTACAAGTGCATAATGTAGCAAGGGTTGTTGCACACCTATTAGTTAATTGGCTTGAAAATTTTGCAACGAGTCTTTATGAAGTCGAGATAGGTACACATTATTTGCTACCGTTACATTTCTGTACTTAATTGTCTCTGACAGTTTTAGCTGAAGTTCTATAAATGAATTTTTGATTAGCAGTTACAAATGATAGATAGGTACACGGTGCTTGATTTACCATGGCATTTAATAAGAGCTTCGTGTTTTCTGGACAGTTCATACATATGTAAACTTCGTATGCTTTCTACTTATGTCATTGGCGAAACATTTGAACCATCTAAATTTACATTCCTTGTGCATGGGGCTGAAACTTTTACCATACTTTTTGCTGTATACTGATTCATATTTGTGTTGGCAATTCAAGCCGCGTGGATGCAAGAGCTTTGGGGCAACTGTTTTTTTTAAGTATTTCTTTTTAGAATATGGAGCATGTCCGGCTAAGCTTAATTATAAAAGTACCCTTGTCTTCAAACATGTTTGGGTAAGTGGCTTTTTCACATTTTAAGAAAAAGTTTCTTATTTTCGAAATGGTTCTTTTTTGAGTGGCATTTCCTATGGCTTCATATAAAGAATTCTCACCATCTCTTCAAGTTGTCCCAACTTATTTGAACTTGTAAACTTTTTGAACTTGAGCCAAACACACTCGTGGTATCTCTCTCTCTCTTTATGCATACCTAACTGGCTATCCAAGTATGCTCTCTTCCTGATGCCATCTGTGGGTTTCAAGGGTCATAGGCCGACCTGGCATGCGTGCTGTCATGAAGGGGAACAATGGTTACTTGTTCTAATGTCTCCGAGGCTGAGTTAAGTTGAGGAAACCAGATACTGATGTAATGGTTGTTATGAGGTACGTTTGTCCACAGGACCTCAATTATTGAATCGACTGCTCATGCATGCTAGAATCTTGGAGGAGAGAGAGACTAATTTTGCTGTGTAGATGATTGTTTTGAGCCCCATTTCTAAGGGAAATAGGTTTTGAATTGTGTGGTTGAAAAATAAGGAAATTTTTTGGATTTAGGTGAAATTATTTTATGGGAGAATGACAAGTGAATGGAGCTCAAATGTAGAGAATCTATCTTTTATTGCATGTATATTTTTGATTTGCATAAATGAATTCCCTTGTTTATTCAAGTTTTGTAAATCAGGTATTCTTGGAGAAAAATTGCCAAATAATGATTCAACTGCGTATAGGCATTTTGGATAGCCCCTTTATACATATTTTTGGTTATGAGTCTTGCAGTTGGAAGCAATGGAAATCATTCACAGCTTTAAGGATTCTTATTATGCGCGGATTGCGAAATCACCTTCTACACCGAATCTTCCTACAAGATGCTGCATTCGTTTAAAAAATCATCGATAATCGATATTTCAAGATCTAAATTAATTCGAACGAGTTTTTAGTTTCATTAAGAAAGGCGAAATAGTCTCCCAAACGCAAACTTAAGCTCGTTTGAAAAAGTTTATTTTTATGAGGTATATAAGAAGTTGACATGGATATTACTTTTAAATAAATAAATGATTATATATCTTGAAAATTAATCATTCAAAACTTGGGATGCATTTGATTTTTTTTGTTTTCAATTTTCGGCCAAGACTCTGTTTGGTACACATTAATTTTTTATTTTCATTCTTTTACTAATTTTTAACCGCACGTTCTTCAATAAAATAATATTTTTCATCATGTCAATAACTTTTCCTTTTTATTCAATCACACATTCTCCATCAATCTACTATTCAAGAATATATTTTTCTAAAATAATGTGGTTCAAACACACCCTAAATATTGAAAACAAGTTTGGTTTAGTATTTTTAAAAACAAGGTTAAATGTGTAACATGGAATTCAAATTTTATTTTTATAATTTTGAGTGTTTTCAATAAATTTTTGAAAATGCTTTAAACATTGAAAACAAGCATTTAAATAAAATTTAAATAATTAAAAAACTCAATGAAATAATTAAGAGAAAACAGATTAAATTATTTTTGGTCGATGTTATTAATTTTTATATTTTTAATTCAATTTATTATTTATTATTTATTTTACTTTTGTATGTAGAAAAGTATTGTAAAATTTACCAAATTTAAAATATATAAACAAAATTTTTATTTTTTGGCTGAATGATCATTTTTTTAAATTTTATTTTTTTTGGAATAAAAAGTCGTAAAATAATTTTCAAAATTCAAACTGAACGTGTTTTCCCATTCTCCATTTTGAAAATGATGACAAATTAAACACGTTTTTAACAGCATTAAAATAGATCATTATCATTAAAATAAAAAGTTGAAAGTAAATTTAAAATTCATAATCGAAATAAAAACCAAACGGGGTTGCATTTGAGAAATTAAAAGTCAAAACAACACTAATTGATGACGTGCAATAATAATATTAGCCTTTGTTCGAATGAATTCGGGAATAGTAATTTTTTAAAGAATGTGTAGTTAAGAAATAGAACAAAAAATTTAAATTTACGTGCAAAATATTTTATCATGAGAATGTGATTAAAAATGAGTTCAAAAACAAAAAAGCGCCGCAAAAATGGTTGTCAACTAAGGGCGTAATACCACCTTGCACTTGCTGAAATTAATCGAAAACTTGATGTTGGAAAAATAAGTAAAGATGATTACATCTTCAACAATTACAATGAACAAATAATAATTGGGGCGCACAACAAAAGAATTCACACTTGATTGAGGAACTTCACCACAAATGAATAATAACAAGCAAGAATATGGCAATTGGAGCAGTCCATAATCTCCAATTCCATTCACTATCATCAGCCTAGTAAAAATTACACCTTTACAAATGATTATTATAACTAAAACGACGTATTTCTTACAAAACAATTACAACAAGAAGAAATAGGCATTCCTCTCCTGCAAATAAGCTCGACCGCTGAAAATGAAACCACTCACATTATTATGCAATTGCATTTCGACTCCAGCTTCGGAGGTCTCGTGCTATCATCTGTATTCGGGGCTCCAACAATACGTGTAGTAGCTATATCGGTTTTCTCATCACTTTCAATGTTGTTCACTGGAGGAAGTTTT
This sequence comes from Fraxinus xanthoxyloides, assembly GCA_903798325.1. Classification (NCBI taxonomy): domain Eukaryota; kingdom Viridiplantae; phylum Streptophyta; class Magnoliopsida; order Lamiales; family Oleaceae; genus Fraxinus; species Fraxinus xanthoxyloides. The sequence continues at coordinate 11,693 of CAIGRL010038687.1, forward strand.
TTATCTGTTTCCAATTTATTCGGTTGAGCTTTCTGGGACTTAGGAATACGTTTTCCCATTGCTCTGGAACGTATATCCCTCCTATAAACATTGGCCTTCCCAAAAAATGTTACCGCCGGCTGCAAATCTACCAACGGGACTGAGTTTTCTTTCTCTATTGCTATATTTGCAGCCTCATAAGCCAGATTGTGGACAATGGAGCCGCAGAAGAGTATGGTATCTGTTGCTTCTTCTAGGGTCAGGCTTCTAGCCTTTATTCCTCCTCGGTTCTCTAGCATGACAGTCGATTCCTCTGTTATTACAAAGGAAGTTCTAATATCAACAAGAAGAAATGTAGAACTGGAAGTCAAAGGAAGATGTTAATAACATGAGACCATGAACTTCAAGGCATTCCAAGTTATACTACACAGAAGTTGTAAACTACAATTATTCATCAAAACTTGGTTAGTTAATTTATAATTCACTAAACAGACTAATAACATTCTGTTTATTATGATTATTATTATTATTATTATTTTTTTTGTGGAGACAGGGCAAAGATATCACTTGTGCTGGTTATGCTTTAACTCTGGAAGTAAGGCTGTTATGTCTCCCTCTCCTTTATCGGAATTATCTTACCAATCAACATGTAAGAGCCCTTGTTGTCAAAAAAATAAATAAAATAAAATCACATGTAAGAGCCAACGCCAACGCCAACCTCCCACTCCACACCCCAACGCACAGATCGGATTTCCTAAGAAAAAAACACGTGCATTAAGATATTTACATATTCAATAGATCACAAGTCAAAATACCAAAATAAATGAAACAACAAACTTGTCACGGCGAAAGCTCAATAGATCTGAAACAGGTGCACAAAAAGTCATTTAGGTAAAAGCCAGTTAATAGTTGCTAGTGGTGGGAGAGAAAGGGAAGAAAAGAGAGACTAGTATGAAGCTAAACTAAAAACCCACAGATGAAGAAAAAAGGAATATTTCCCTAGATAATTGAGGAAAATCCTGTTCGGTATTACTTATTTGAGAGATCAGCCAACCGTAGATCATCCTCAGAGAGAGTGAGGAGAAAGAGAAAGAGAAGTAGATTTATTAAACCCTTCGTGACTACATACAGTTATACCTAATGGCATTTTTTCAAGCTTTATACATTTGTGCATACACTCACCCAGATAAACCGTCGACAACATGAATTTAAGATGATCTCAAATGAATATACAATTGTTATTCAAGAAAAATTGTCAGCACAGACATTTTTATCTTTAGCTTCAAAATGAAGGTAAAGGTGTGAGAACAGTTTTGTTGCAAGGACATTCTGGGGCCCCCTTTCAGTTAATACTTGGAAGTTTCACTAGAAGTCAAGTATACAACATCACTAGGATCATAAATAAGACCACAGATACTGAGAAGCAAATAGATTGTAGGATCAAAGGTCTCACGGCCATAGTCATCTATAGGGCAGATTAATGCAGTTCGGAAGGTTTTGCGGCTGTCAGTGATCGTCACAACATTGAAAATGCCATCAATTATCTCGTTGTGAACAACAAAAGCAATTAATGCGCACTACAAAATTAGTAGATCTAAATGGTGGGAAACAGAATCTCCAAAACCTATGATGCTCGGACTCTTCGAAATGGACGAAGTACCCGTGTCGAATATGATACGTCATGTGTATGGGTATGAGATGTGTCGGATCCTTCAAGTTTCAACCGGACACTTCACCGTTTTTGTTTCTTTCTTTTTTCTTCCCTTCTTCGGTGATGGCACAAGGTTTTCCCTTCTTTTTATTCTATCTTTTCTCTATGCCTTTTCTTATTTTTTTCCTTCTTTCCTCTTTATATTGACGGTTTAGGGTTTTCTTTGTATGAAATGAAAATGGGTTCCATATTGCAACTTAGTATTCCATAAAGTTTAAATAGTAATCAAGTCCCTCATTTTCTATTTTATATAACATTTAGTAATTAACTTTTCATAATTGAAAATTAAACCACAAAATTCTATTTTATTCGTTTTAACCTCTAATTCAATACTCATTTCCTTCTTTGTGAAATATTGATTTTGGTCTATTTAAAATGACATTTTGGGTTAATCAAAAATATAGAAGTATGAAAGACGTACCCACGTATCCGTGTCCAAAATTTGGACTCTTTTTAATCATGTCCCCGTATCCTATATTTTATAAAATAATGGATCCGATACTTAGATACATACCCGTACCTGTACCCCGAGTCCGAGCATCATAGTCCAAAACCATTTGCAGAATGAATTTGAGATTTTCTGCTCTAAGAAATTATGCTTCGAACATGCAATATTACTTGCCAGTTAGATGTTCTGAGGTGGGGACAGAAGAGTGAAAAATCCGGAAGGCTAGATATACTTACCAAGGATGTCGCATGCATGACCTGAGGGGTCAGATTCTTTAACAGATGCTGTTATAACGTTATTGGATGCGGCCAGAACAGAAGAATCCTGCAACTCATTAATGTTGCTCTTTGAATCAGAGGAATCAATATCAGATTGTGAATCAGGAGAACCAGTATCACTATTCTTAATTTCAATTTCTGATATAGCATCCAAAGAGCTTCGATTTGGAAGCTCTCCCACATCCACCCAATCAGCATATATATTTGGCACTGCATCTTCCTCTTGTGTGCAACTCTCAGGAAGGGTAGATGGTGCTTCTATATTCATGGGATTACTAGTATTCTTTGACACATTCTCACCATCCTCGTGTGATGCTGGCTCTTCAAATTCTGAAACTGACACGGAGGGAGTATCTCCTGGATGGATGTTCATCACACGTCCTGACAATTCTGATTCAATTACAAAATTCTTGTTACTTTCAACATTAGCACAGGTACTTTCGTCTTCTGTAAATTCTGAAGGCAATGATTGTTCATGAGGATCTGTGCGTGTTGCCTCCCTGAAATCTTTTTCTTTGTTGACAGAAACTACCTCAAAACTATCTTCACGAGTGTTTACCGTGACCCTTGTGACTCTCAAAGCATGACTTGAAGCACCAGACAAGGACGATATGGGGCGTTTGTGCTTCATAGGCATCTCACATCTGTAATTTTCTATATCCGATTTATTACTACTTAATTGCCGTTGAATACGAGTCTCTATTTGCCTAGACGACCCCAAGTCAACAGAAGACGAAACAGATGTACTGCCATGCCCAAAGGAGCTTCTCATGCCGTCTATCCTGTCTGTCACACGGGAGAAATCATCAAAATTGATGTTAGTTGCTGAGAAACTCTTGCTTTGAACAATACGTCCTTCGCCACTGCTTGATCTCTTAAACAGTACAGATATACCTGCACCTTCTGAAACATCAACTTCTAAATTAGGATCGCCCCTTCCATGCTCCAACTGCTGATGGCCAGTGTCACCGTCAGTTGGTAGACCCATTTCTTGCTTCTCGGTATTTAGCTCAACATTTTCAACGTCCGTCAGGTCAAGCGAGTTATCCAGCGAGAAATTCATGCTACAATGTCGACCCTCGTCGGAAATCTCATTAAGATGATCATTCCTGGCTTCACCAACACTTATAACTTGCAATGGTTCTGAAATTAGTGCAGAGCACTCCAAAGCCTCAAATGATCCATGTTGTAGAATCTTCACCGAATCTCCTAAAGCGTTCTCACCAGCCATCATGACCATTGGAAGAGTATTTAAAGTCGAAGGTGCTTCCAAACTTCTACATTCCGGACAAAATTTTAGGTCTCCTTCCATTAACATTTCCATGGAATTCAAATTTTGACCACACTTCGAGCATATTGCCATATCCTCGAGACCCTCAGCATCAGAATAATCACCTTTACCGTCCAAGACAACAACAGATGTGGCAACATCTATAGTAGTATCAAGATGGCTGCAACTCTCATCAACGACAAGCTGAGAACTGTCCACAGAGTTGACAAAAAGTTCATCATATTGACCGTTAGGTGATCCCTTGTATATTTTCTGCCCAACATCTTCATTTGAAGCATCAACCTGATCCAAGACAAATATTTCGTCGTGCACCTCTGGATACTGTCCCTTTACACGTTCACTGGTTATATCATCTTGGTTTTGCTCACTTTCTTCAGTATCATGAGCACCACTTGTCCCTTGATCAGAACTGGCATTACTGCTAGTTGTCATTGAAGAATTTCTGGACATCATAGAACGGTGGGATGCACTTGCTTTTCCAGCATAGAATGTAGAACTGGGGACACTGGACAAAAGTGGCCTAAACATATTTTGAGGACCTTTCCGATGATCCTGCATACAAAGGAAAGCCAATATGAGTACTACCGTTCACGCGTAAAAGGTGCCGTGATAAATCTTGATTTGAAAAAACTAGCCATCAGATTTACATTTCAGAGAAGTAATTAACGAAGGCAATGCATTATTACGCTATAATGACATTTGAGTTTATTTTCCCTTTCAATGCCATCAAAATAGTAACAGTTATACTTGACGATTACATGTTTTCACTATAAAAATTTGTTGAGGTCATCAAGCTTAAGGAACGTTCTCAAAATAGAGAAATATCATTTTCTTTTAGTATTTATTGTCAGTCATTTTTTCTTGCTCTCTTTTGCAGACTGCACTAGACCACAATCCCATAAACCAGAATGATTAATAATTCTATTTAATCTTTTCAAAACTCGTGAAACTTAAGGTGCTGTTCTCTTTGTATTTCAGTTTTGTGTTTTGTATTTTGAGTGTCCATTTTGAGATTGTTGAAAATATGTTCTTTTTGTCATTTTGAAAAATTGTTTTGAAAACACCCAAAACAAGTTTTGAAAATTTTGGCTTCATTATAACTGAAAACACCCAAAA
>CAIGRL010038722.1:0-12628 GCA_903798325.1 Fraxinus xanthoxyloides
TTTATGTTAACATTTCAAAAATCAGATTCAAAGTTTATTTTTACAAAAATCTGATCATAATGAAACATTTAAATATTAATAATAATATTTTAAAACTAAATTAATCTATGTACCCACCTCTATCCTCCAAACCCTAATTATTTTTCACTCTCTCTCCCCCCTCGACATCTCTCTCCCCCCTCTACCTCCTCTCTCTAAGATGTCGGCGCGACTGCAACATGACACTAGCGTTAGCGTTGGCATCATCCCCGAATGAGAAGATTTTAGTGGCAGGTGTGGTGTGGTGTTGATGTTGTTTGTGGTGGTGGTGGTGGTGGTTTGGAGTGATTTTAGTGTTGTAGAGGTGCGATTGTGATATTGGATTTGGCGATGGTGAACGTGGTGATGTTAGTGTGGTGGATCGGCGGCGATGAGTCGTTGATGTTTGTTGGTGGTGCAAGTGGAGATCGTGGCAACAGCGGCTGTAGACAAGGGGGATGGTGGTGGCAGCGACGGTTCTCTCATCTCTTTAATGCAAGCTAATTTATGGACATTGTCAACGATATATGATTTCGTAAGTTATGCACACTTGAAGCTAAAGATTTCATGAACACCCGAATTCTGCACTAGTGTATCCGGTATATAATAGTTCTCCAGGAGAATCCACACATTTTGATGATGATAAAAATCATGATTGCTCATAAAGTGGAGACAAAATATGAAAATGTGCTGTGTGAAACAATTAATCAAAGCTACCGTTTGCAGTTGCTGGTAGATTCGACGATGATGGATTTGGAACATGGTGACAGAGTAGGTGTAAATGATGGGTCCTCATAAATGGCACACCTTCACTCTGAACTCAAATGTTAACTATTTGAGCATGTTAAGTTGCTTTACATGTTTAAATTAAATTTAAGTGATTATAGTCTTTAAAACATTAATGATAAATTGATCGATTGTTGTCAAAAAATCAAAATCAAGACTATCAAATTAAAACCATTATTGAAACAAAAATCTTTCAATTTTTTTTTTTTTTTTGTTAAAGCCTCTACTTTATAATAAAAATGGACATGCAGGTTTTTATTATTCTACAAAAAAAAAAAAGATTATATTTTGAAGGCAACTACAAGTGAATTTGAAAGTCCATTAACACTAACTACCAATGACTCAAGGCTGTATAGGTGTCAAAGACCAAAAATTAATTCATTTTTGTAGGTATCAAAATAAAATAAAATTAAGAGCAAGTGATTCTTGGATAGTGGTTGCTCAAAGCATATGACCGGAGATATGATGTTACTACCAAGCTTTAAAGTGAAGGATGGAAGTCATTACACTTCTGAAAATAATGAGACGGGAAAATTTATCGGCATTGGAAACATTCGTAATTATTCATTTCCCTCTATTGAAAATATTATATTAGGGGTTAACCTTAAATATAACTTGATTAGTATCAGTATATTATGCGATAAAGGTTATCATATAAATTTGATTTTTAAAATACCTTATAAAGAATGCTATGGTAACAGAATGCCAAAGTATGTTTATGTTATAAACATTGAATTTGAAAGTGAATTAAATTTTTTGTCAAGATTTAAAGATAATACTTGGTTATGGCACAGAAGATTAAGTCATGTTAGTAGGGACCTACTTTAAAAACATTTCAAAACTTATTTTGTTAGAGGTATGCCAAATTTGAAATTTGAAAAAGATAAAATTTGTAATACTTCTTCAATTTGAAAAACAAATAAAGAATTCTTTCAGAGTAAAACAACATTTTTCAACTACAAAACCTTTACATCTTCTCCACATGGATCCTTTTGGACCGTCTAGATCACAAGTTTAAGTGAAAAACATTATGATTTTGTCATCATTCATGACTTTTCTAAATTACTTGGATTCTATTTTTGAACCTAAAAAATGAAATTTTGAATATATTCAATTATTTTTGTAAAAATGTTCAAAATGGAATAGAGTAATTACTGCAATTAGGAGTAATCATGATGGAGAATTTGACAATACTGGTTTTGATATTTTTGCAAAATTAATAGATATGACCATAATTCTTCGGCTTATAAAACTACTCAACAAAATGGTATAGTAGAAACGAAGAACCGAACATTACAAGAAATGACTCGGACTATGTTAAATGAAAATAGAAAAATAGAGTTCACAATATCGGTTATTTCAATGATTTGGATGTAAATTTTGTTTATCTTAAACACAAAAGAAAATTTAGGAAAATTTAATTCAAAATCTAATATTGGAATCTCTCTTGAATAGTCATCTACTAGCAAAACTTATAGAGTTTTTAACGAAAAATCTTTAGTCGTTACTAATCCTCTTGATCAAAAGACATGTATTTCTAAATGATGTAGGTTTGGGGACTCATTCTGAGCAAATGAACATCCGAACTCAAAACAAGGAAAATCCTATAAAATGTTGAAGATTAACGTGAGGAAGAAGCAAACGTGCAACAAAATGAAGTATAATCTTCCAAAGAACGAAGTGATCATCAATGAATACTTCAATAAATCATCAATCAAGTTAGATAAAGACGATTAAGGTACATCCATAGAGAGGTATAATCATATTTTTTCTTTACTTAACTGCTAATATACTTGATATTATATTTAATGTGTGCTTATTTGCTTGATTTCAATCTAATCTTATAAAATCACATCTTAGTTCCATAAAACGAATCTTCAAATATTTTAGTGGCACCAAGACATTAGGTCTATGGTATTCTAAGGGGACTCATTTAGACTTACCTAGCTATTTAGATGCTGATTGAGTCAGTTGCACAATTGATTATAAGAGCAAAACTTGTCACCTTTTAGATTTTTTACTTGTATCAAAGTTCAGTAAAAAAATTCCATTGCATTGTCTACTTCTGGATCCAAATATATTCGGACAGCCAGTTGTGTGTACAAGTTTATGGATGAAATAATTACTACGTGACTATAATTTATCTTCCAATCATATACCTATCATGTGTGATGGCACTAGGGCTAAAAACTTGTCAAAATCCAATTTTCATTCTCGAACCAAGTATATTGAGATTAGACATCACTTTTTAGAACTCAAAATGAAGATATTGCACTATAATTTGTTTAAAAAAAAAAAACAATTTGCCAACATTCTCAATTGATTTGTAGCATTTGATTATTCAAAGAGGTTTATGAATTATTGTGAATTTAAAGTATGTGGCTAAATTGTATTCTCACATGATTGATTCTATGTGTATCATCGGTTGAAATTTATACAAATTTTACCAAATTGATCATGCTTTCGACATTTCATCACTCATGCTTTTATTAGTATTTTGCTATAAGATTATCCTCTTGTTTAAACTTGTATATATTCAGCATTTTATGCCTAATTGAGGAAGAATATTACTACGGTTGATTTAAATTTTTAATAGTATATGATGTACTTTTGCTCTCATATGTGCTATCTTTTTGCTTATTCCAAAAGGGAAAAATGAGACAGGTGATACGATTGACAATAAGTTAGATTATAGGTGATATGATATGCATGATAATGAGTGAGATAATAGATGATATGCTTTGAATAATCAAATGACGTATTTTAAATCATATATATGATTTGAATGAATAACTTTTGGCTTCTAAAAGATATGGGGAATATATGGAATACATGTTAAATTTGAGATCTTTATTCATTATCAATTGATGATATTACTTTTTTAATTATTTTGTTTTTCATAATAAAAATGGAGAAATTGTCGATCCGCAGTTGATCTTAACCTTATAGTTTTGATTATAAGTAATAAGTTAATCATGCTTTCTAACAATCGAATTTAAGTGATTATTGTATTCAAAACATTTAATGACAAAATTGATCGGTCATTGTTAAAAGATCAAATCAAGATTATAAAATCGGACTCACAATAAATATCAAGATTGAACTCATCAAGTTATTCAAGTATTTAAGACAAGAGCTTAAGAGCCAAATTTCAAAGAAAGATCAGTACGATACCTTAAGAGTTGAACTTCAAAGAAAAACTAAGACGAGAACCTGAGAGCCAAACTTTAAAAAAAAAAAAAAGAGAGTCAAAGACTAAGCTTTCTTAGATCAAATGTAAATGTACTAATACATTGATCTTTAGCAATGAGTATTTAAAACTCAAAAATCATTTTGTGCACTAAAAGTTATTTCGATTATCATTTGCATACAAAGTTTTTATCAAAAGTAAAATTAATTTTTAAAAATAATGTTTGAAATTAGATCATATTTTTAAAACATCATATACCTTGAAATCTAGCTAAAAATACCTTGCAAAAGCCTACATTTGTCAAAACATTTAGATCGGATCAAATTGGGTCAAAAATAGGAAAATTGGCCAAACCGACCAAATGTCGTCCACACACTCGTCCAAACTCCCAAAAAGATTCTTGAAATCTTTCTCTATAAGTTTGCGAAAGGCAGATGTCCGAATCCACAGAGTTGACATCTGGAAAGTGCAAAAGTTAAATTTTTTTACCATTTTGATTTTTGACGTATAACGTCTATTTTTGTACGTCCGAATATGAGGAAAACATCTAGACCCTTGTCCATTTTCCCAGAAAGCTTTGGTCTTTAAACTCTAGAAATAGATTCTCTTTTCGAATTCATTACAAGGGTTTTCAAATGCATTAAAGAGATAAATTCTTAAGCAAAATCATTCGAGCTCACATGGTATTTAATTTTCCTATTTCATTGTATTGAAAAACTTTGATTGATCAAATTAAACTTTTTAATCATCTTCATCAAAGTTTTTACCGCTCTTCTGGTACTTACCTTATTGCTCATAAAAGAGACATATTTTGAACAATTTTTTAAACTTACATTGTATGTATTTTTCTATTTCTCTCTATTAAAAACTTTGATTGATTGAATCAAACTTGTAAAATCATTATATTCATCAAAATTTCTCACCTCTTTGTATTTAATTTACTGCTATTATTCATTAAAATAGAGAAATTTTGAAAATATTTTTGAACCTATATTGTACTTATATCTTCCTCATCTTTTCATAAAAAAACTTTGATTGAATCAATTTTTTAATTATCACATTCATCAAGTTTTCTCATCTAATACTTGAACTATTATTTATTGCTATTCATTGAAGTGTTAGTTTCTTTTAGTACTTAATTAATTTGTACCATTTATTAAAAGAGAAATTTTATTGTGAAATCATTGCTCTAAATTTGTGGGTCATATTGACGTCTTGCGAAAGCTCAATAATATAAGAATTGGTGCTCATTGTTGTAAGTCACCGTGTTGAGGCTCCATTAAAACTCAATATTTTATAAGAATCAGTGTTCTTTATTTGTAAGTCACCGGAAGTATTGTAATAATTTTGATTGCACCATAAATCAATCAATATAGTAAAAATCTTACTCAAGTAGAGCTTGGTAACTGAAACATAGTAGATTTTTTTAGATCGACACCACAAATATATCTTTTACATCATCTCTTCCCTTTTACTTATCGTTATTTCTTTTATATTTATTATTTGATTAGTCACTTGGTTTTGTTCGCTTAGGATTATTACTTAATTGATCAATGTGTAATTAACTGTTTTGATTTAGAATTGATTTAAAAAAAAAAGTCTTTTAAAATTAATTCATCCCCTTTTGGTTAGTCATTCTTAGCCTATGAGATACTTGTTCGCTTTTATGTTTTGTCAAATGTCGACCCTAAGTCTATTGAAATTTTAACTGGACTTTTGTCATAGCATGAAACTTATTAGGTGTAGTCTCGAAATAGTAAAACTGAGATAGAACAAGTCTATCTTTAATGTCAAAATATTTTGTCAACATTTTCTTAGTAGTTATTATGATAACATGGTTAATATTCATAATTAGCAAATCATCAATATATAGACTTGCGATTATACGTACTTTGTGTGATTTTGATATCACATTCCGTTGATGACAAAAAATGAATCAAAAAATTTCTCCACCTAACTCTCTTTTTCTCCTCCTAAACTCTCTAGTTTCAATGCTCAAACTTGGAGCAAGGGATAAATAGTTATTTGAGAGATAAATATTTGAATTGTATGGTTTTTTCTTTGAATGAGGAGTTATTAATAGATTTTCCTCCGAAGTTTGGGTTAATTTTATCATTTTGGAAAATAACAGATGGCATCTCCCTATTGGCTAGGTTATAGCTAATTCTATTAAAAGTATCACTAGAGGTGGCAATGGACCGAATCTAGTTAACTCGAACCCATTACCAACAAGTCAAGCTTATGCTCAGCTCATCTCTCAAAGGCCAAGCTCGGCTCGGCCCTTAAGCTTGTGGCTCAACCTTTTTTTCTATTTTTTTTTGTGTGTGAACCTTCCATGCTTGATTTTTCCTCCCTTGTCGCTCTATGCTTTGCACATGGTAGGTTAGGTTCAGGGATCACATTGTGAGGATCAACAAATAGCCCCCAAAATCCTATTTTATTATTTATATTAAAGTTATGGTTTTTAATTGTTCAGTCTTATATGCCCATATGTTTTTTAGCGTGCTCGAAGTTATGGGTAACTCAGCCCATCTATTTCGAAATTTGATCAATCGCCTGTTTATCGTCATTGATTATGATGGCTTATTGACATAAATTCGATGGTTTATACCTTCAGTCAGAATCTACAAATATGTCATCATTTTTGTTGGCATCCTTTACTTTGTTGGATGTTACATTCGTTATTTTCTTTCGAATTTCATTTGTTGTCTCTTCTTATTTTTCCCTTCAAGCTTTTCTCACGATGTCTTTCCAAATCGATTCTCAGGACATCTTTTATAATTCTGACTATATCATTTCCATCCCTAGGAGTGATACATTGAGGTGATTTTTTTTTTCGTCTGTAAAAGTGATGCATATCGATATGATCCCTTATAGGGTGGTTACTCATTTGGTTATATCTGAGCACTTTTTCACCAAGCGGGTGGTTTTCGGCCCATTATTTGGATGCATATTCGTATATGCCTGCTAACCTTAATGATAATTATGGGGAGACTTTTGAAGCTTTAGGAACTTCACCAATCTTACTAAATAAGATTTAACTAAAATTAAAGCTCAATTTAATAGTCTTGATCCGTTTTATATGGCGTGCCATCGACCACCATGCTGCAAAGCTATTCATGAACATTCCATGGACATGGGACTTCGAGTTCCCTTTCACCATTTTTTTAGAAAGTCTCTTTCTTCTTTAAATCATGCTCCTAATCAGCTTTATTCAAATCGATGGGCCACTTGGTTGGATCTTTTCTATTGTGGGGATCTGCGGGTTTAGAGGGAGAGCTCATGCTAGACATATTTCGCTCTTTCTATTGTCAATGTTAGTGGGGAATTATGCGAACCTTCAAGAGAAGTCTTATTCCTTTTCTCCTCATTTTCGAGGACATGCCTAGCACTTATAATTGCTCTTAACTAGGTGCACGATTATAGACAGAGTTTTTTCTTCGTTGGAGGCAAGCAGGAGTTTCAGCCTAATGATCCTTATCGAAAATAAATTGACAAAACGTTGCTGATGCCTCAATGCCAAGTCTTTTTCCTTAAGCATTATATCCCCTTCTTCGCCCATTCGTGCCAAGGGCCCCTTTAAAGGGAAAGAGAAACTATCAAGTGGGTTTGGACAATCCACGAATCCAAACTTTCTTCCTCTGAGTTTTAGGTCTTTGCTTAGTCTGTGCCCAATGAGTTGGACATAAGGATTTTATACATTCTCCCTTCATTTGCAACCCATACTGCTACATCACCGATGATTTATTTTCATGATATAGGAAAAATTGGCTGAGGAATTTACTCTCACGAAGATTGGAGAAATGATGAATACTCACCTATTATGAGCAGCGGTATTACTCCAAGACCAACAAGTAGAGTATGAGCTTCACATTGCTCATCTCAATGATTCGGACAAAAAAGTCCATTCATTGGAGGAAAAATGCGATACACTCCAAAAGGAGATAAATATTGTTGAAGAGGAGATAACACAGTATAAAAATGTGTAAAAGCACTTCCAATTAAACAAATTGCGAAATAGCTAAACTAAAGGATGAACTTTATATGGCTAAATTTGATTATCTTCTTACAATTAAAGATCTTAATTGTAATGAGTTCGAAAGTAGCGAGGCTAGACTTTCTACTATGGAGTCCGTTGTTGAGAGAAAAAACTTATCAAATTTTTTGAGGAGTTCATGCAGGTATGGAGAAACAGTGTTCTTAACATTATTAGGAGTTTTGATCCTGAATGAAATATTAATTTTTTAGAGGTTCGCAAAGAGGATGTCAACAACGCTTAGCCTTCCAAAGTTCCTTTGTTAACCTCTCCCCTTTCCATTGAGCACCAATATTTTTTTTACAAGTTTGCATTTTTTTGGGTTATTTAATAAATGTTGTGCTATCATTGTTTTACGAGTTTGTTTGTTTATTCTAATTGTCAACTATATTTTGCATATGCATGTAAACAATTTAATAAAATAACTCATAAAACAATGTATCATGTAATGAATGATATTATCGAAACAACTGCTACGACTTTTCCCTTTTACAAACACTTTCTTCTTTGTGTGGCTACACTGATTTTTGTCATGATACTTCCTTACTAAGAGTGAACGTTGGCTTGCCCTATACATCGTTTTTCGAGGAATGGATTTCAATCCAACTCCCAATTCACAAATATTTATTTACTTTATCGATATTTATTATTTACCTTGTTGGTATGGTTGTATTTGTAGTCGGATACCATATATGTAATATTTCTATTTTAGGTAGAATTCCTTTTCTTGGTACAGAAGCAAGGCACCATCCTAGGATTAGTATATATGTCTTGTAATCTTCTACATTATTCAATTTTTATTTTATATAGAGAATTATTTCTCTGCACATATTTTCTCTCATAAATTTTATATGGTATCAGAGCAATGATTATGAGCAACGATGTCTGACACAAACAATGATAAGAAAAACATAGAGGCGACGATTGCCCAATCGGATCCCATGGCTCTACAACAATCTGATCATCCCGGCTTAATCCTCGTTTCTAAACCACTTGATGGAAACAATTATGGACAATGGAGTAGGGCTATGAGAATTGCCCTAATTGCTAAGGATAAAAGTGGCTTCATTGATGTCAAGATCAAAGCACTAGAAGCAAAAGATGAGAAGTATTCCATGTGGGAACGGAGTAATCATATGGTGCTCTCATGGATACTCAATTCGGTACATCCAAATATTGCTGAAAGTATCATATACTCTGAATCTGCCACAAAGGTATGGAATGACCTACTAGATTGGTTCTCTCAAGATAATGATGCTCGACTATATTAGATTCGCCAGGAAATTGCTGAGCATCGACAAGGAAATCAATTGGTGTCAGTTTATTACACCAAATTAAAGGCACTATGGGATGAATTGGGTTCTTATCATGACCCAATTGGATGTACTTGTGGGAATCTTAAGGCACTAGTTGAAAGGGATGAGAAGGAGAAGGTCATGCAATTCCTGATGGGGATGAATGATTCTTTTTCCATAGTTCGTGGAAACATACTAATGATGAGCCCTTTCCTAGATACCAGAAAAGTCCACGCTATTTTAATGCAACATGAAAGACAAGTTGAGGTTGCAATAGATCGTGAAGGGCAACATTCAATCAATTGGCAGAAGTTGAGCAATTAGGGATCGAATCGGAAAGGAATTGGACAGCAAAAACAGTGCACCCACTGTGGGATGACTGGCCACAATGTCTCGAGATATCGTGTTCCATGAAAACATATTTCCATGTACCTTACAGCAAAATGAAGAAACCAACTCCATCCCGTTGCCTCAGTCTATGCCTATGGATGTTGAAACACCAAAGTTAACATACCCTGACAACTAACATATAGCAGAAACAAACAACTTGCTTGAAAGTCTCGAAAATTGGTCGACCATTTACCTATCGGCCTACCGGTCCTTAGTTCATCCTCGACCGGTCCATCAGAAACTCCTACCAGTCGAGCTCCTGATTGATAGGTAGACTCTCCAGATGACCAGCCGGAACGACCCCAAGTAGTACAAAATGACCAAATTCGACGATCAAATAGATAAATTCAACCCCCATTTCCCCTGCAAGATTACTATGTCAATCATGCTCTGCATACTCAAGTTGGGTCTCTTCATGTCAAATCAAGCACTCGACATCCTATATCAAGGTATGTATCATATGGCAATCTTTCTTCTATTCATCATGCTTTTACATACAATATTTCCATATCATTGAGCCAGCAACATATGAGGCAGCAACTCAGGATCCCAAATGGGTAGCTGCTATGAATGATGAAACTCGTGCCTTGGAAGAAAGCAATACTTGGTCACTTGTCCCGCTTCCTCCAGGTCATCATCCTATTGGTTGTAAGTGGGTGTTCAATGTCAAATTTAATTCTGACGGTAAAGTTGAACGATATAAAGCACGACTAAGTGGCAAAGGGGATTACACAACGAGAAGGGATTGATTATACTTAAACTTTTGCTCCAACTGCAAAGTTAACAACAGTCAGATGCTTACTTGCTATTGCCTCTATTCAAAACTGGACGCTTCATGAGATGGATGTACATAATGATTTTCTTCATGGTGATCTTGATGAAGTCTATATGACTCCCCCAATTGGATTTCGTCGACAGGGGGAGACATCACTTGTACGCCGACTTCATAAATCTTTATATGGATCGAAACAGGCATCTCATTCTTGGTTTCAAAAATTTGTACCTGCTGTTATTCAATTTGGGTTCAAACAGTCAAATGCAGATTGATTACTCACTCTTTACAAAGGTCAGTGGTGATTCATTTACATCTATTTTATTATATGTGGATGATATCATTGTCACATGAAATGATAAAGAAGCAATTTCTACTACAAAAATGTTCCTTGCATCTCAATTCAAGTTGAAGGACCTTGGCACATTAAAATACTTTATTGGAGTAGAAATTGCTTGCTCGAGATCAGGGATTTCAATAAATTAAAGGAAGTATACTCTTGACATTCTTCAAGAGGCCGGGTTACTTGGAGCAAAACCTGTAGCATTTCCCATGGAGCAGTAATTAAAATTTAATTTGACAGATGGTCAGTTGTTGAACGATCCCACATATTATTGACGGTTCGTAGGGAAGCTCATTTATCTCACAATTACTAGACTAGAAATCTCATATACGGTCAATACACTTAGTCAGTTCATGCAGGCACCTAGGCAGCCCCATCTTGATGTAGTTCACTGATTGCGCCGATACTTGAAAGGGGCACTAGGACAAGGATTATATTTCCCTTCAAAAGGGAAATTGCAGCTATCATGATTTTGTGATGCAGATTGGGCTGGACATATTACTACACAACGATCGGTTACGGAATATTCTATATTTTTTGGAAAGGTGCTTATATCATGGAAAAGTAAGAAGCAAACGACCGTGTCCAAATCTTTAGCAGAAGCAGAGTATAGGGCGATGGCTTCTGTTACTCGTGAGCTTACATGGTTGAGACAATTGCTGACAGACTTATGTGTAGATCACCCACAAGCAGTAATCTTATACTGTGATAATCAAGTAGCAATGCATATTGCTGCTAATCTAGTATATCATGAAAGGACAAAGCACATTGAAATAGATTATCATATTGTTCGTGAACAAATTGTTAAGGGAGAGATCAAGATTAACTATGTTCCAAGCAACAATCAGATTGCAGATTTATTTACTAAGGCACTAGGCAAGGAGGCATTTCACAATTTCATTCGCAAGTTAGGCACTTTCGACATACATGCTCCAACTTGAGGGGAAGTATTAACAAATATTTATTTACCTTATTGATATTTATTCTTTACCTTGTTGGTAGGTTGTATTTGTAGTAGGATACAATCTATGCAATATTTCTATTTTAGGTAGAATTCCTTTTCTTGGTACAGAAGCAAGGCGCCATCCTAGGATTAGTATATATGTCTTGTAATCTTCTTCATTATTCAATTTTAATTTATACAGAGAATTATTTCTCTGCACATATTTTCTCTTATAAATTTTATACTACCTCTTGGAGGGATTAACCTCACCTTCGATGGACAAGCGTCGTTTTCAACTATAATTTCATTAACGAACAAAATCCCTCCATTATTTTAAGAATCATTGGTGGAATTGACTCCGCCATCAGTTAGAACTTTATAGTAGGCGGGAGAGGCTCGCCTTTTCAACTTTCTACTTACAAAATAGCTGCAAACTAATTTCAGGTTCAGCTTCGATTTGATCATTTTTTCACTCATGCTTTCCCTAGTACTTGTAAATTTATCTTTATTGATAGATAGGTTTTGTAACCCATCATCATTAGATACTTGCTTTTCTAAATGAGATTTTTCGAGCATGTTTCCTTCGATTTTCAGGCAGCGTTGATTATAGGAGCCATCAAGACTGCTTTTCTTAAGCCACTGAGGTAACATTTGCGCGCCACTGCTTGATTATTCTTGACCATGACTATTCCTTTTGGAGTTTCGAATTTCTAGTGCAAGTGATGGATTGAGATTATTGCCTTTAACCGTTTCAGGGCAGACCTTTCAAGCAGGGGCGGACGCAGGATTTGAAAGTTAGGAGGGCACAATCGAACTTGCAAAGAAGTTTGGAGAAATTATACAATCGAAAATTTA
>CAIGRL010038724.1:0-13510 GCA_903798325.1 Fraxinus xanthoxyloides
TGATTAAAACCAATGGTTTTAATCCATTCACAAAGAATAAAACCAGAGAATCAAAAGAAGAAAACACGAAGGAAAGACCCAGCAACCTCTCGAAACATCAAGTAGAGAACACAAAAAATTAGGACTCAAGTGACTATTCACTGGGTAAGCACAACACCATCACCGTAGATCATATGGTAGATCAATGGCTCAGAGCAACATGTGTCATTATGTTGGGATGTGTTTTGGGCCGGTTTTTAAGTGTTATCGGGCAATGGCTGATAATTATCCAACAATGGGCCAGGCCCAATTTTCATCATAGCCCAAAGTTGATTTGTAATTGTCAAGAATGGCATCACAATCCAGCATTGTGTGTTAGTAAGTTTAATCCCAATATGTTGTTGAAGATTTCATATCTGTTTAATTTAAGTCATTCATATCCCTTGTATAATTACATAATGAGATATTTGAATTGAACATATATTTCTCAAATTCTTTCTCTTCCATGAATTTGTACTGGTGGACAGTTGAGTGGTAATTGTGTAGTCTGCTACCTGTCATATTTGCTAATAAATTGAGACATATTTTAACTTTGTGACCAAGTGAAAAAAGGCTTTAATAAGTTTTAGATTTCTTTTGTTGTCATTTTGGGAATCGCCTTTACTAGTTATAAAATGTTACATTATTCATGCCAATTACGGGTGATGATGTTGAGGATTTGAAGCTTGTGAGTTCACTTAAATCGTTTGAAAGGTCATTTGTTGTTTCTGAGTAAAGCGATACCAAACCATATGATGTCAAAACATCGACAGAAACAAGCACAAAGCTTGATAAAGACCTTGAAGGAAGAAAGACCAACAACACACTCTACAAGCAAATTTAGGAAGTTCTCATGTATTTAATAGCAATAAGGATAAAGAAAAATCAGATTTGTATGGCTTTACACAAAGTGATTATGCTAGTGATCAAGGATATGTATTTATGATGGGAACAAAAGTTACTACACGGTCTTCGAAGAAACAAATGATTGTTTTTTGTCAACAATTAAAGCACAATTTGTATTTTCAACAGCCTGTGCTTGTCAAGCAATTTGGCTGAGAACCTGCATTTCGAGCAAGAGGAAGCCACAAAAAAAAAAACGGTCACGTTTTATTTTTGATGGCCACTTTGTTAATTTTTTTTAAATTATAAAAATACCCAGCATTTCAACCCATTTTTCACACCAGTTCTCTACGATCTATCTTCTACATTTTACAATCTAAAATTCTCATTCTCAAATTAATTCCTTATATTATTCAATTTTTCCAATATAACTTCATTATTTATAATCATTCCTTATATTTCTCACTTCATTTTGAATTCAATTCTTAATTTGTTATTTTCTATTTTACATTTATACATGTACGATGGATTTTGTGTATTAAAAACACAAAAAATCGTTACAAATTGTATTTTTGATAAATCTTGATTTTCAATTTTTTTTTTTAACGTAATCGTTATTCGATTATTTATTTATTTCATAATATCCAAGCGATCGGTTAGCACTGTTGCATCGGATTATGCTTCGAAATTTTACATCCAAAAAAGTCATATTCCAAAAAAAATTTGGATGCAAAATTACATGGGGTATATTTTTTTGGACGAAAAATTTTCGATTGTAAAATCTCTCCCAACTTTGTAAGTTCGATTGTGCCCCCTAAATTTGAAATCCTGCGTCCGCTCCTGGATGTAGAGAAAGAACAAGGATCTCAATAGGATACGGGATTAAGGAACCTACTTGACCTTTAAATACATAGTTTTGCACATCATTGACCCCTCAATTTGATCCAACTGTTTAGAATAATCCTTCTAACACGATCTTGAGCGGCTAACCATTTATGTTAAATATCTTTTTTTAGCTCGATCCGGGTCAACATAATGGATTGTGAGAATTGAACCCTTTTTATTTATCTCGAACTTGGACAACTACCCTAAAGTGAATTAGGGAAAATTGCATATTTAAGGTGATTAAAATATACAATTTCAAAATAAAGAAATAAGTTTTAAAACTTCAAAAATCTGATCATAATTAAATTTTATTAATTAGATATATTAAGCTCACAATACTTATACAATTTATGGTCATAGTTACATACAAGTCACATTTACTAAAATTTCGATCACAAATTACAAATTTCATAGGTCAGAATTTATTATTAGTTACAATTTATTTATGATCAGAAATAGTTATTTTTCGATTACAAAATATCAATAAATTGGTCACAACTTAACAAATTGTAAATCACGACTACAAATTTCGTTGCAACCTCACATTTTTTGGGTCGCATACTATTTATTGATCACAAGTTATTCATTTTATCGATTATATATTATATATTAATAAAAAAATTAATCAAATAGTTGGTCACAAACACTCGTTATTCCACTCTTACCCCCACCATTGACACTAATAATTGGTCATAAATTAACCAAATAATTGGTCACAAACACCCAATAGTTAGTCAGAAATAATCTTCATCCCAACCCCACTCCACTCATCCCATCCCAAGCGGTTGGACACAAATTAACAAAATATTTGGTCACAGACTTCCAAATAATTGGTTACAAACACTTTTTATCCCCCTCACCCCTTCCCACCACCGACATCAATTGAACGTCGAGTTACCTCATCTCCACTACCACCCCCATCAGCATTTGTAACCAATAGAAATCACCCAAATCGCCGGCTAAATCTGCGCCATATTTTCCTTCTTTTGCCATTTTCTAATTCTAAACCTAAAAACCTAAACTTTATCTATTTGCAGATTACTCTTTGACTTTTTATACAAATTATAATTAAGTTCCTTTTGTTTACCGAATTGATAATTACAACATTAAAACCTAACAAGCTCTCCTTTTAGCATTCTGTGACAAAACTACTAACTAAAATTAAGGTAGTAATCAAAAGTAAATTACAGACTCAAAAGCCTATGACCAAACTAACTGACTTGAAAAATTTCTACATTTCAATCAGCACATATTTCTTGAAACAGACAGCTCAACACTCAGTGTAAAATATGTGGAAAACAGTATAAATAAAGCAGTTCTAATAGTACACAGAATTTAGACAATTTAAGTATCATATATTATTTTTCAGTTTCAAATATGCATGCTAAATTAAGACATAGTACCAATGCAACACAACATACCAGAAGACACATTGATACTACTAATCAAATTTAATTTAGTAGAACTGAATTATAACATGCATATTGAGTCAAAAATCATTTTATATTTTAATTACTTCTAGATAATCAAAATATAGATACATCAAGTAAAGAGCAAAAATGAATCTAGATATCTACTCCCACTCTCCCTAATATAAATACATATAACTACCCAAAAATACTACTCCCTCCTTTTTGTCACAAAATGACAAGGGGTAAGCCTAAAACTATGAAGCATCGACAACATCGTCAGAATCCGTCCTCTCATCGGACGCAGCATCGTCATCCCAGTGACGGGGAATCCAACAGAGTCCACGTTGAATATATCCAACAGCACCCTGAAGTGTAGTGAACTCGACAGCGTATCGATCAACAGTAGCATGCAGCTATGTGATCTCCGCCATCATCCAAGCCTACTGCTCGATAAGCACTGTCATCCATCCCATGATAGCAACCGAAGGGTCAATGGGAGCAGAAGCAGAATGTACAAACTCGGTAGGAGGAAGAACTAACTCAAAAGGAGGATGAGCTGAAGTAGAAGTCGACGGGGATGTTGGAAGGTTGATGAGTAATCTTAACAGTCCTATCCCCCCCTAAAGGATGACGCACTAACAATATGGATGTTAGTACATAAAACTCCTGAACTAATGGACTCGGTGGAGGGACAACTCAACTTACAGTGGTTCCCAACCCCGAGAAGTAAAAATAACAACGAGGTTGAGGGACAAGTCGACATAATGACCTCGTGCTAAAAAAATGGGACGTAAAGAAAACTACAACCTAAAAATGTCTTGGGCTATCGCAGAGATGAACCTAGTTCTACTATAAGATGTAGAGGCACTAGGAGTCGAAACAGCTGTGCGAGCTCTCTTAGGCGGCATCTCAAAGAATTGAACTACAATATTAAGACCTCAATGTAAGATGAACTAACTCATGATATGCATGAGATGCATCAATGCTCGCGAAACAAGGCAATAGAATAACATGCAATGTGCCCTAATATGAGCACATGACGACATGCAATGATACCTAGACGTATGTGACATGAAGACATGACGTAGTCCGTGACGTCATGACGTTGTGACGTGACGTCACCGTGCAATGCGACAACTAAGCACAACTGAACTTCACATTACAATCAAAAGCTCTACACTCCAACGGACTAAGCCAAATCCTAAACAATCTAACTTGATCAACCAAAGAAATCAACATTAAATCAAAACCCAATCCAAAATCACCCAAAACACCATACTCATTCCCACCCACCACAAGCACAACCTACTCATAAAATCCAATGCAATTCATAACAACTAGCCATGCAATGTGATCGACTATAGTGAAGAACATGCAATAAATCATCAAAATCATGTCAAAAATGGTCCATAAATCCAAGTTTTGTTGAAAAATTGTGCACAACTTCATGAAATGACATGTGAATGTATAAAACAAGTAATGAAACAACAAAACCCAAACAATAATAAACAATCATCGAAGAAATTCAAAGAAAATCGTAAAAATAGTGAAAAACCAAACATTTCGAAATTTACCTTTCAAAGTCAATGATTTGATAAACTAGCACTTGCAATGAATGCTTTTTAAGTGTTTAAGTAGTGGGTAAACCTTCAATTTTGCGTAAGTGGTGAATAATTTGAAGAAATTCAGTGTAAAAATGGGTGGAAATGAGAACAGCCCTTGAAAATAACATTAATATTCAAAATGACAGTCTATCGCTCGAGCGAAGGTCGAGCGAGCAGTTTCTGTTGTTTTCGCTCGAGCAAGGCATAGCGAGAAGCGGGCAAAAAGTCTAATGACATAAATAGCACCAAAATTTTAAAAAATTAAGAAAATAGCATTTTTTTTCTTTTCAACAATAATGCGTTAATTTAAGCAATTCAAACTCCCGACACCTCGATAATTAAAATCATGCACACAATCATAGGTCGAGCATTATCAAAAATACTTTCCTATGTACTCACGTAAGTTCAAGATGAAGTAAAGTGTATAAATGACTCATGTGTATAAAGTGCCACTATTTTCTTATGAAAATGACTTCAAACCATAAGGACTTGCAAAACATCACTGCTAATAAGTATATTACTCTATTTATGAAAGTCAAACCATAAGGACTTGCAAAACATCACTGCTAATAAGTATATTACTCTATTTATGAAAGTCAAACCAGTAAAGCACATTAAAACCTACATATGAAAGCTCATTTTTATGGAGAATGTCATTTCCCCCGCCTTTTAGCATAAAACAATTATCTTATGTTACAACAGTAAACATGAATGCTCATATATATTGTTTTCATAGTAAGTGCAGACTTCTTTTCATTATGCGACAACATGATCCCTGTAACAACTTTAGGCCGGTTAACCCAATTCGTTGACCATATACACCAGGTTATGAGAAACCCCGCAGGCCTAATTACTCAAGTCAAGTAGGCTTCGAAAAGTAGCATATGATATTGAACTCCTTTAATCTTTTTATATGTATATTTATTTGTTTTTGTAGGGATAATCTCGAGCTTAGGTCTAAATAAGTTGGTCAATCCATGTTCAAAGTTACCTTACTAACATGTGACTGTCATCTCAAATCTTATACATGCGGTCCAGACTCACTTACTAGATCATAGTGTGTGATGTGCATATTATACATGCGACACATATACTCAATATTCCACATTAAACTGGACCAAGTAATGGAAATAACAGTATAAAACAGATAAATGCACTCTTGGTCACACATGACATATTTAAAATCACCACAATCTGTCGTTAGCCCAAAATAAAAAAAAAAATTTTGTATTTTCCCATTTTTCATTTTTTTCTTGAAAACAATACTTAACGCAAATGAATGCACAAAAAGAAACAACAGAAAAACATACAAAATAAATGAAATGCATGTATGAATGAATGAACTCAATGGACTACACGTGCATGCTCCTTGACACCTAATCAGGGTGAAATTTGTATGTCCTTACTTTTAAAAACACGACCATTTTCACGATCTTTCATGTCGCTTCTTTTAACCCAAACTTTCTTAAAAGTAGATGTTAATTTGGTTAATCGAGTCATCATCTCAGTTAAGTGACTAACTTGATTGGAAATAAAGTTAACCTTACTAGAGAAGTCATGTTTCTTACTTCTACTCACAAATTGACGATACTTAGGTCTAATATGTCCTAGCGCACCATAGTAGTGGCAAGTGGGAATGAACTAAGGTTCTAACCTGCTCGGTGGCTGCTACAGATTTGTAAGACGATTGATCATACGTTGTCGGTAGGTCTTGACCCTATGGCATGCTTTCTTTTGGGTTTAGGATAAACAATCTCATGAGCTTTGTTAGTGGCAGGGACGAACGTGGTCCTGAATGTACTAGTAGTAGCATCACCGTTATGAACATAACCCAGACTATGCCTATTACCAACATGTTTGTTCATCCCTAGCAGATTGTCCAACTTTTGCAAGCCACTCATAAAAGATTGGAGTTGAGTATTAGATTTATCGTTATCATTAGTTAATGATTTAACTTTAGTTTCCAAGTTTTCATTAACCAATTTTAACTCACTTAATTTTTTAGTCGAGTCCTGAAGGTCACCTAACATTTTTTATTTTTCGCGTTCAAGTTCATTAACCTTTTTCAACACGACGTTATTGATCTTCTTAATTTTGAGATTCTCCTCAAATAATTTACGATAAGATTCGTGAATGTCGATCTCATCCTCAGACTGTTCATTTTCATCCTCTATTTCCCCATTCTCAATCTCTCGATTGCAGCAATCGAGGTGAATGACATATAATTTTGTTCATCTTCACCACCAGATGTCTCAGTTTGAGAACTGGATTCTGACTTCTCATCACTCATAGTCACGACTAAAGTTTTACGAAGTTCTTTACCCGAACTGCTTTTCAAAGTAGGACATTCACTCCTAATGTGACCATACCCCTTGCACTCATGACATTGGACAGATTGTAATTTCTTAACGGGAGTCCTAGAGGTATTTTTCTCAAGTCTACCTCCCGAGAGTTTATTAGGGACCTCACTTTTCTGCTCTTGAGGCTTTCTCCTATTTCTCATCACCTTCTGAAATTTTTAACGAAATAAGCTATTTCGTCGTCCCTAAGAGTATCAGTATCAGTGGACTCACTCTCTTCTCCTCTAATGATGTTCGTGGCGATAGTTTTAACGTTTTTAGGTTGTGAGACGATGAGTTCATAAGTTTGAAGCGATCCTACGAGTTCTTCAATCTTAACAACGTCTAAATCCTTACTTTCTTCTATCATAGTTACCTTATATCTAAACGTCTTGAGTAGGGATCTAAGGACTTTTCTAAAATTTTTGGACTCTGGGATCTTTTCACCTAAGTTAAAGTTAGAGTTGACTATGTCATTTAGCTTTGCATAGAATTCATCAAACGATTCATCGTCCTTCATTTTAAGCTCTTCAAATCTAGTGGTTAACATCTGCATTTTTAAATTTTTAACAATTTTAGTTTTCTCGTATGTGGTTTCTAAGATATTTCAAACCTCTTTAACAGCTTCACACATCGAGACTCTCCTAAATTTCTCAGCAGATACAATCATGAACAGGGTATGAATGTTCTTACTATTCTAATTACATTCATCTAAATTGGTTTTAGACTATAGTGAGATGTCAGTGGTTGTAATTACACCTACAACAGTTGTTTTAGGTGGAGCCCACCCATTTTGAACGCCAATTCAAATACGTTCATCCAAATCCTTAAAAAACTCTTATTCGAACTTTTCAGTAGACATAATTGCTTCCGTCAAAGAATGGAGGCATACTCATCTAGAATTATAAAATAAGGGTCAAGAATCGATTTAAAACTCTGATATCAATTGAAAAACACGTAGCTTGACCCTAACAGTACTTAGAGGAGAGTGAATATGTATTATATGCGGAATTAAAATAATTAACGAATTAAATAGCAACAAGTCACCTTTTAATTATTTTCTAAATGATTAAACATGCATGTCAGATTTAATCCTATGTTTGAATACTGCATTTTATAAAATTTAAACAGTAAATAAAGTAGTAAATCAACACATGATATATGAAGAAACCCGATTGAAAAAACTATGGGCACTTTGCCAGGCAATCCATTATAAACAATTCAAACAACTTACAATCGATTAGACTGACGTCACTATTATCTGATCTCCTGACTGCAATTCCTACTGCTCTCCGCGGGTCCCCGTGCTCCCCTACACCAATTCTTAGCTGCAATTTGTCAAAACTCTCCGTGGAATCTGCAACCCTGTGGCACTCCTAGCCTTGAAGAATTGTCTATCTCCCGTGGATCAACGAAGAACACATTGTTCTTCACAGACTCGAACTCCAGTCAACTTCTCTCGATCTTCAAAACTCTAACAGATGTGGAGGAAAGACATGTTTGATATTTGGATTATGTGGACGATGTTTTTCTCAATAAAACAATATCACAAGACAAATGTTGAAGGATAAAATAGAATGAATCTCTCATAGATGAAACTCTCTCAATGTTCAACATTGATAAAAACCGTTTTTATTTAGAAACGAATAGGCTGGGAAAAAAGCCTTTAAATTGCGAAATAAAATTTTTGTG
The DNA here is from genome assembly GCA_903798325.1 of Fraxinus xanthoxyloides. Classification (NCBI taxonomy): domain Eukaryota; kingdom Viridiplantae; phylum Streptophyta; class Magnoliopsida; order Lamiales; family Oleaceae; genus Fraxinus; species Fraxinus xanthoxyloides. The sequence goes on from CAIGRL010038724.1 coordinate 8,794, forward strand.
GACAACATTGTCGCTTGAGCGAAGGAGGGGTGACAGTCGAGCGACGGAGGTTCTATTTTTTACGCTTGAGCCAATCCTTGACGACAGTTTAGCGAAAATCTTCGCCTAATTTTCCTTCTTTTGTCATTTTTGAACCCTAGACCTAAAAACCTAAACTTTATCTATTTGCACATTACTCCTTAATTTTTATACAAATTACAATTAAATCCTTTTTTTTTTTACAGAATTGCTAATTACAACATTAAAGACTACACAACAAAGTAGATTAAAAGAGATAATCTTCTTTCATTTTCCCCAACTTTCCCTTTGTTTAGGAGCTAATTTTTTTCATGATTTTTCATATATAAGTATTCTCTGATATAGTACATCATATTCTTTATTAATTTCTATTCAACATGAGTCTAGACTAATATTATACAAACTCTTTTATTAGTCCCTCTTTATTCCTTTTCTACTTGGAATTAGGACCTTCCATAGAAATAGGTGGACAGTTTGTGTCCCTTGTGGAGCGATTTAAACTAGTGGATTAGAGCCGGCCCAAATTTGGACCGAGGCGAGTGAAGCCGGTGCCTCAAGCCCTAAATTAGAGGGGGCCTCAAACTTTAGTCTCTTTCATTCGTTATTTTTTTTTGGTAAATATTAGGATGTACGGTATACGGCTTTTCGTTAGGAAATTGAAAATTTAGAGAAAAAAAAATATCGTTTTTCAATTCAAATTCCTCGTACAAAATTGTTGTCTTTTGTCTTCTCTTTCTTCACCCTTTAGTCTACTTTTCATTGCCCATGATTATTAGGTGATTAATTCTTATAGCAATCCCACTTTGATTTTTAATCCATTCTCAAAACCCATTCTACCTCCAAATCTTTGTTTTGGATCTTCAAGATCTGTTATTTGCCTATAGAAATTCAACACCCTGGTATGAATGTAAGTGTTATCTGTTAATTATCACTAAAAGAGAAAGAAGAGTAGAATATATTCACCAAGACACCAACATTCCAGTTGATGCTCGCAAAGTTGTTGCTAAAATTATTGGCAACTCAATATTTGTAAGTATCTGTTTCTCAATGTGTCTATATANCCACTTTGATTTTTAATCCATTCTCAAAACCCATTCTACCTCCAAATCTTTGTTTTGGATCTTCAAGATCTGTTATTTGCCTATAGAAATTCAACACCCTGGTATGAATGTAAGTGTTATCTGTTAATTATCACTAAAAGAGAAAGAAGAGTAGAATATATTCACCAAGACACCAACATTCCAGTTGATGCTCGCAAAGTTGTTGCTAAAATTATTGGCAACTCAATATTTGTAAGTATCTGTTTCTCAATGTGTCTATATACTTGTATTTGCAAAATTGAAATCTTTGTGTTTGTGGGTTCAAGTGGATGCATATAATTATTGCGAGCTGTTTGATAATATTCCTCTTAGAAAAGAAAACTGTTTTTATGTTGGGATAACATTTTTAATATTCCTCTTTGTATTTGGTGATTTTTGCTTTGAAAAATATTGTGATGGCCATGGAAATGGATCTAGAAAGATATAGCATTCGTTTTTTTTCAATCGATTCTAAAGTGAGACAGCATCTCTTTCTGATTTAGAAGATCTTCATTTACAAAATAACATAATTGTATGTAAATAAAGTGTGTGGTTAATATTTTTCTGAGATCCTCGATTAGCTCATGATATGATTTTCCTGGTTTCCAATGTTTGCATGCTTATCGAGTTATATCAACTTTTGTAGCATTTAATTGTAGGATCAATTGCACAAACGCTTGTAGTAATTATTTTGATAACTTAAATTGTGAGATGGTTGAGATGTTTTATTGTTGTTATTATTATTATTATTAGGTAAATCATTGGACAATAGTCATATATCATGTCTCCTAAATATGAGTCTGGAGCTCAAAAAGGAAAAAAGGAAAGGATATGGCATTAATTCAAAGTCAATCAAGAGATATTAACAAGTACTTTCATAGCAACAATGTTAATGAATTAACTGAGAATAAAGAAGTGATTCAACCTACCAATGTAAATGAAATAGATGAGAAGGAAGAAGAAGATGCATGTTAAACGTAAAATTATAAATCAAGATGGTTGCTTTTCTCTGAATTTGGAGGATTTTGAGAAGTGAAAAAATATTGATTAAAAAATGAGAAATTATTTAGTTAAATTGGATCCAAAAAGAATTGATGGCATCTTGTTTCCCAAAGATGGTGTAACTTGACATTTCAATTCTTCACAATATAAGTGATTACTATTTGACCAAATAGGTAGATAATTGATAGAAGATGGCTAGTATGTTCAGTATCTTTGGATGAATTTTTTTGTTTTTGCTTCAAATTGTTTAAAACACCAAAACTTTAATTAAAATGGACCAAATGGGTAATGATTGATACAAATATTGGCATAATTTGCACCCGTCTATTGAAAGTCATAAAGGAAATTAGCAGCAATTATGTTGTATAACTAGTTGGATTGAATTGGAAAGCAGGCTTAGAAAAAAAAATACTAATGATAAAAGTGTGCAATTGGTGATCAATGTAGAAAGATAACATTAGAGATACGTGTTAACAAAGATAATTTCTATTGTGAAAAGGCTCACAAAAGCACTTTGGCATTTCGAGGAAATGATACGAGGCTTCATGTTGAGAACAATGACTTGTTTTTGCAAATGATAGAAATTGTGGCTAAGTTTGATCAAGTAATGCAATAGCACATTCGGCATACCAAAACATGCAAGATTCAGTATACATATCTTAGTAAAACAATTCAAAATGAATTGATATTGATGAAGTGAGAAGTTTAATTGTCAAGAATTTTAAATATGCATATTTATCTGTTATACTTGATCTCCAGATGCAAATTATGAGGAGCAAATGTCTTTAGTAATATGATGTGTAAATGATTTAGCCAACTTATCGATAGTAGAAGAATATTTGCTTGAATTTTTTAAGGTAGATGATATATCAAGACTTGGACTTGTAATTGAGCTTCAAATGGTCTTAATCAACCTTGAGTTTGATATCAATGAAATTAGAGGTTAAGGGCATGATTATAGATTTAACATAAACGAGAGGCACAAAGGTGTACAAAGAAGATTATTTGATGTGAACCCATACTTCATGTGGCTCTCATAGTCTTAATTTTGCATTATGTGATATGTTGAATTGTTGTCTTAAAGCTATATCCATCTTTGAAGTGGTACAATGCATTTACGCATTGTTTATCTCTTCTACCAAGTGATGGAAATTTTTCAATGACAATGTACAAGGTTTGACAATGAAGCTATTGTTACAAACGCGTTGAGAAAGTCATGTTGAAAATATCAATTCTCCAATGGAGCAAACTACACATAAGAAACTCTTTACTTGACTTAACAAAAATTAACGGAGATCCTAAAACAAAGAGTGAAACCGAGTTCTTAGCAATATATGAACTTTAAAATTTTGAGTTCTTGCTTGGCAGGTAATTTGGAACATTTTGTTCATGTAGCCAATAGTCTGAGTAAACTTTTTCAAACTGAAAACATTGATATTGATGGTTTTATTGACATCTTACAAGGACTTGTTTCATTTCTCGAAAATTATAGCGAAACTGGATTTGATATTGACATGAATGAAATGACAAAAAATGCAAATGAAATGGAAATTGAAGTTGTATTGGAGAAAATGCATAATTCTAAGAAAGAAATAGTTTGATGAAAGTGCCAGTAAAGAGGTAAAAAAATCAGCTGAATTTTTTTTATAAGAGTGGAATAATTTCATTTTTTATAATCGATCAAGTTGTATCTTCTTTAAAGACCCGATTTGAACAATTTAAAAAATATAAAGAGGTATCTGAATTTTTGTTTAATTTGAAAAGATTAAGACGTGCAATTTTTTTTTCCAGTTTGCTAAAGTCTTGTATGAATGTTGAGAAGTATTCGGAACATAATGAGCTTTCGGACATTAATGGAGATGATTTATGTTCAGAGTTATATGTCTTGATGTGTTATATACTAAGTGAACCAATGAGAGCAATTGAAGTGTTACAATATTTGAAGACATTGAATGGTTATTTTCCAAATGCTTATACTACTTACAAAATTTTTCTAACTATACTGGTTACAAATGCATTTGTAGTAAGAAGTTTCTCCAAATTGAAATTGATCAAAACTTATCTCTGATCAACTGTGTCTCACAAAAGATTAAATGAACGGCTATGTTACCTATTGAGAAAAAAATGATTGAACAACTAGATTATTCAATTTTGATTAGTGTTTTTGCCTATAAAATTTCAAGGCGAATAATACTTAACTGATCATTGAAAACATTATCGATTTTGTTATTTGATTATAATATAAATATTTTGTATAATACATTTTGTTTGTTGTTTTACTGTTGAGTTTTAAGTTAACAAGTTAACAATTTGTTCCATAATACACTTATAGATTTTGTATGCATACTGCAATTTTTTTGGGGGAGGAGGGCTAGTTTATGAAGTTCTCCTCAGACCTCGAAAAAGGGCAAGTGTTTACACACGGGAGAAAAAGGGCAAGTGTTTCCATGAATTTCATTTCAAGCTTGCATGAAAAGCTGACATTTTTATGATATTATTTTATTGAAGATGTTCTTATTTTAATTAATCAATATTTCACAATTTAAAAATATCGATCTATTTAAAGACTATGTTTCTACCTTCCTCTATTATAACTTTTTGTTCCATAGATGTTTTAA
>CAIGRL010038732.1:0-17030 GCA_903798325.1 Fraxinus xanthoxyloides
CCGCCAATCAAACACACCCTTAGGCACATAAATAGAGACCCAGGGACATACCGCACGCTCCTCAAGGTAGGACTTCAAGTTCATGCCAAATATACCTGCAGCCATGTTTTTATGAGCCTCATTTACTTCTATATGCACGGGGATGACATTATATGACTTCAAGGTTTGAGGAATATTATGTTCGATTTCCATTAGAATAAATAATCAAACATTGGAATAATCTCAGTTTGTAATTTGATTGATTAACATTGCTCATTTCTCAAATTTGATTAAGCCAAAATATTTTAGTGACACTGAAGAAACTGTGAAAGTACAGAACAGATTTGAGTAGAATGAAATAAATAGAATAAGATTTAACCTAGAATGTTGTAAGACGAGCAAAATGTATTCTCAAATGAACTGTTTACTTCATAATTTTTCCTTAACTGCTCTAAGCAACCACAAAGAAGCTAGAGTCAATTTCTTTGTCAGTCTGGCAGGGCCTCTAAGAGGCCAAAAATTCAAAGATAACCTATAATTTGACAAGGTTCAACAGTACATATCCTCAGTAATGTTTAGTTAATAAATGATTTTGATGCAAGGTATCAAAGATTTAGTAAAATATATAATAAAATTAAATACTTGTATCTGAAAAGAGAGTGAAAAAGATTTAAAAAAAATAAAATTAATTACTCGTAGGAAAAAATTGTAATTGTGTAGGGAGGTTAAGTGGGTAAAAAATATCGAACGAAAGACCAGAAAGAGACACCATATACTGCTACTAATATTGTACTTAATTTTAAGTCTCAGTATGAAGTGTTAGGTTCCACTGCTATCGCTTAATATTTAAAGTCTCAGCATATTGTCAAATTGTAGAACCCACTAGAGTGGAGCTATGGAGGGCCTCGAACTTGTGCCTAGAGAGTCACGTCAGTTAGAAAATTACATCACTCTGTATGCTATGACATTGTTCTTAAAGTACAGAGTTACGGACATGTCAAGTATCCTAATAGTACATGTACATGAAATTTAACCAAAAGAAAGCTGCTAATCATTCAATTAATGACCGTTTTAGTGTATTCATAGAGAGCTCGTTACCTGCAACTAGAGCACCAACTGCAATACAAAATGTTCCAACCTGAAGAAGAAGTTCCACTCTGCTTACCTCAAGCCTCCGAGAGCTGATAAGAGAAAACGACCTCAGTAAATAATGGAAAGATCCTAAAAATGGTTGTTAGAAATGAACCAAGAAAGCATATATTGTTTAACAATGCTCCTAGCAAGATAAATGACTGGAGTACTACTAGATAACTCCCATGACAAATGAAGTTCACTAATATTTTTGATTAACGTGCTACCCTCAATAATCTAAAATATTTCATATTTTAAACACGATTTTCACAAAAACAACCAAATCCTCCATCAGCCAACCTGACTTAGCAGCTAAGTTCCAAGTATATTTGCTAAATTAACATACTTATATGTACTACCTCATTTTTTTATTTCTTGCGTTCTTAGATTAATTTAAAGAAATGTTTAAGAGCTTATAGATTTTTTTTTCTTGTACTCTGATAAGAGAATATAAATTGGGCGGACAACTTAAATCATTGTGGCATGATGAAAGACATATTGCGACAGCTGACCACAAGGCTGCCATTGCTTCTTGTAGCACAGATGTTTTCATTTAAAATTCATTTTGTAGATTATAAAATAGACGGAAAAAGAGTTGGCAATGAACCTAAGGTTAACTGCAATTGAATCTTCCATTTCTTTCGCTGAATCAAGAAGCCTCTCTGCCTGACCATGACAAGATTCACATCTGCAGTTTCAAGACATTAGTGAGAGGATAGTTAACTGAGATAAGGAATACATAGATCAAAACTTTTAGCAACTCCATGGAGGTTCTTAACTAACAATGACCACAAATGAAAAAGAATAAAACCTTATAAAGCTTAGCTTTTGCATCAAAAATTGAAAGACTGTGAACAGCTTCAATAAATTAAAATTATTTAAAACTACGTTCAGAAACTACAACAAGCTTAGCTGAAGATGAGGTCAATTAACAAAATGAGGATCAATAATATAGATGGCTTATTAATTGGATTAAAATAAAACATTATCTCATACGGTCATACTGTCATATTTTTTATTGAGTAACAACAGTAGCAAAATTACACTCAAAACATACTCGTCTTTCAGGAAATCTTTAATTCTCCAATAGTTATTATACAATATCACAGTTAGGAAAATCTTTTTGCATTTAGTAAGGATTGAAGATGTCTGAACAGCAGCAAGTGTGCTTCCCCCATGATTTCTGTTAAAAGTAGAAATAAATAATACAATACAATACAAAGGTAGCCACCAGTCACCCTATGTACTCTGCATAGAATTGAAGGATGCCATTAACTACCTTTGGAGAGAGTTTTCTAAAAGCATTTCAATTTCTTCTTCCTCCTCTGCAGAAGACACACTCAAATCAGCATTAGATCAACAAATTGACAATAGGTTCAATTCCACAACGTGATTTACTATGATAATGAATCAACCTTACATGACTTACCCTCTGCAATTTGCCTTTCCAGGGGAACAGAGCATTCCATCTCATCATTTTTCTGAAGAGTACAGTTTCTTCCCATAATACAAATACGTCGTATTTCATGTGTGTCCTCAAGAATATCAAGCAGCATTTGTTTGAGTGCCCCCGCTCGTGAGCCCAATTCAACCTTTATGAGAAGTATACAGGGTTATTATGTCAACAATTTGATGGAGGATATGTTACCAAATCAGAGGGAAATTGTATACCAATCTCTGCTTGCTAATTCGAAGTTCCTCCAATATGTCACCTGTCAATCTGTTTGGCAGAACCTCAAGTAAAGCTTGCACCTGAAGTAAATGGTAGCTCATTCAGTTGTTGATAATGATAGCAGGAATATAGAATGTTCTGAAAGCCTAAATTAAGTGCTTAGTGTTTTCATTATAATAGGAGTAAGATATATGCCAAAAACATGACTTTCTTTAATTATTTCTTCAGAACTTGGGTTGATTTTTTTGTGGTGGTGAGCAATTCTTTATGTTATGCATGTTCCTAAAGTAACAAACAGTCCATTTATCTTTTTATGTATTATGTTACCATCATCAGAAAGTAAATATTTTTGAGACTGTTGATACAAGAACAAAAAAGGTGTCCCCAATTGAAGGATGTTACTATAGGATTGAAAACTGCATTTTTATCCAGGAAATCAGACACTACTGTCATATATAGAGAGAGACCCATGTAGTATTCTTCTACATAAAAAAGTCCAACAGAATTAAAAAAGGGAATATTTTCATAGCAGAATTAGCATTTGAATCAATTGAGCTCTCATGGTTCCCACCTTTCTCCTCAGTTCAAAAAATTAGGGAGAAGTGAGAAGACCCTAGATACCCCCACCAAAGACACTTCACAATTGGCAGGGAAATGAGGACTAGAAAACGTTAACTCATTACGTTCCCATACTCACACGCGGTTCTAAATCCCATAATCTCTGCTCCAAACGCTGTATCCGTGAATGTAGTGCTGCCTCAACCACCTAATAATTTCACATTGGAACTGGGTCAGATTTTTTAAACAATCAACATTTCAGGTCACTGTATAGATGAACGGTGCGTTGGTTAACAAAACACTGCAAAAGGACTTGAAATGATAGTTTCTGCAGAAGGGCATATTAGTTTCCAATGCAAACAAAAATAACAGTAACTCTTCATTGTTTTACAGTAAGTAAAAATGTTGTTCACAAATAAAGAAATGAGGCTAGGATGGAGGAAACTTTTAAGCAGCTGTTTCTCCTTCTTTACAATTATGGATAGTCAACATTAACCAGGTGATTGAAATGTGAAAATATTGCTATAGATGAATTGACTACAGACTTGATAATAGATAAAATGCTCTGGGACTAATGGACTGCTCAAACTAGCAGCACACACGCACAAACTCCAGATGAATCATTGAACAATTATATGTATAAGAATAGTGTCCACTTTATTTTGAATTGAAATTTGAAAAGTAAAGTTACTGACGAGGCAAAATACTGTAGATATAATTGTTATGGAGAGTAGTTTTCACACTATTTTATACCACTATTCTCATTCTCTTTCTCATTTTTTCCTCTTTCTTCATTTCAATCGCACATTCTATCAATAAAATAATATTGCACATAAATCCAAAAATTCTTCTTTCTTTTTAACCACGCATTCTTCCATCAATCACTATTTCAAATCAAATTCTTCTACAAAACGGGTGCCAAACACAACCATAGTCCCTTTGCAGTCTTTTCAGAGTATTGAGTCACTATTTGATACCACTAAAAAATTTAAAATTTAAATTAAAGTCAACAATTAATTTTAATCACACATTTCATATGACCAACAATTTTTCATCCGCACATTCTGTCAACTTTTTATCAAAATTTACTAAAAATCTGATTTTAATTTCTACCAAACAGGGCCTCTTGTTTAACAAACGAGGCGCCTAAAAAGAAAAGGAAAAAGAAGAAAACACCCAATACCATTATTTAACATTTGAAAGTGTCCTTTTTATTATATTGCAATCGGCAGTTCCCTGTAGGACAATAATTATATTAGGTCCTTTCTTAAAAGCTTATTTTTTGCAATTTTAATCCGGCGAAACTTGAAGGTATACTGTAATTTTCTCATCTAGCCTTTCATGGACTTTGTGAAATTCACTATCTTACAGCAAAAATCATTTGAGATCTGGGAGAGTATGGTCTCAAATAACAATGAAGCCCCCAACCATTAATTGTCAAGTTGAGTGCATGAAGTAGAAAAAAATTACTAGTCGAAAACTAACCTCAAGGACAAATGGCATTGATGGTCCTCCATTCATGTTCTTTGGATTTAGGCGGGGTAACAACGCATCAATAAAAGCTTTTCCACCTTTACTATTGATAACCAAGAAACAAATATCAAATTTATGAGAAACTATGTCAAACATCAATTAAATACAGTAAAATCTCAAACAAAAATATCAAGACTTGTTGATCTTGAAAAAGATACCGATTATAGTTGAATATATAAACATTTTCTTGCATTGCTATCGCTCGCAAAGAGCCCAAGTTCAGCAAAATTGCATGCTCTCGTACCTTGATAAAATACAGAAAAACAAATGTAAATCAATTTGAACCCGTGAATTTAGCATGAATTCTACGTTGTTTTCTGATAGTTTAGTATGAAAGTACTGTTGAGATGGGAGGAACAATCATTCAGTGCCAACTTTAACCAGTTTGCAGGAAAAGGCACAGAGATGTAATTGTAACCAACTCCAAGAAGTGTTATTACTTTCCAGTCTTCAAAATTTTTTCCACATAAAACTTTGAGTCATAGAACTTCTCCTGATCATATTGTTACACAACAATACAAAACAAAATGTAGTATATGGCTGTATAAAGCAATCAATATTAGCTATGCACAACCATATTGTTAAATAATTGCGCAATGTAGACAGTAGCAGAAAGCAATTCATTATCGTTACCAGCAAAGAAGGCATTGAGTTGGTTAACCACAATGATGGATCAACACTTCTAATATCTCGAGGACGGAGACCTGTCGTAAAAAAGAAACGTCGTGTCCAGAGAACAATAATAGAAACAATAGGGAAGAAGAATTAACAGACAAACTTTATTAGAGTCCATTGACATCACTTATTCATATAGACTAAATGTCCGGAAAGAAAAGGTTTTAAAAATGTATAAACATTCTCAAATAAAGAAGGAATAGTAATTGCTTACATGTTAGCTAAATTCAAAAATTGCGGTACAAATTCAGGATGAGAATCAACTGATTATTACCAATAAGATTTACCAAACAATAAATTAATCTGAGATGTAGAGATATAAGCAACTGCAGTTGATATTTTCCAACTCCAAAAAAGTGAACTAAGCTCAGTACATCACAAACTTATTACTCACCGCTTGACTTCAACAAGTGTCGTCTCATTATTTTTCTGGTAGATACATTCCCATCTGACCTTACTTCCACAACCTGTTGATGGGGAACAGTGAATGGACATACACATGAACATGTAAAGCCATGAATTAAGCTTAATATTAACCAGAGAGAATTCAGCTGCTTCATTTATTAGTTTAAATGCCTAAAATGGACCAATGGAAGGATCAGACAAACATAAGCTCTGCCTTTCAATATATGTTGGAATCACAATAAATTCTTGGCTTGAAATTCCATCATTCTTTGATTTCTAGGACTAAGCAATTACCAATAATTAAACTGCTGAAAATAGTGTCTGCACTTATAACACATCAAATCACAAGCAACATTTTTTCTTTCTGTGAAGTGAATTGAAAAATTCATAAATAGAGAGCCAAAGTTGTGTGGCTTCCCTTAAAGATTTTGGTCAGAAATAATTTGATACGTTCAATCTGAAATCTCCCTGAACTTGCACTTGACAGGGAAGATATGACAATTCTGAACTTATAAATCAGTGGAATCTATTCCACTTCTAAGGCAATCTAAATGTCCTTTCAATTTTTCTATCATATTGAACTCTTATGGATGTGGATGCACTGACCTGTACTTCTTCCTGATTCTAAATACATAGCTGACCAGATGAATGTGGAAGAGGTTTGCAAAGTTGATTTTTATATTACCAAATAAAATAACATGCAATGTAACATTTCCAACCCCAAATTTTACCAAATTCATAAAGAACAGCAATTACAAATTTTCTGTTCCAGCACCGCAAATTACTTTCATATCATGCATATTCAAAACAATCAATATTAGAAATAAAAAATTAAATTAAGAAACAAGCACTTGAGGAAAATGACCTCATAGACAGGTTCACGAATTCCAAGATTCAACGAATCCCCAGAGACAGAATTCGGGATCGGACTCCTCGCCGAACCAACTGGAACGTTGGAGAATTCCTGACCAATCACCTCCCCATCAGAAACGTCATCACCGAGTAAATCACCCCCATACTTATTTATTACTTCCGTCACACTCTTTCCCTCCTTGGATTCCGAAAAACACTTAATTGCACCTTTCTTCACTGGAAACGAGCTCAGGAAATCCTTACTCCTTTGCAACAACAACAATTTTCCAGAAAACTCACATTTTGACTGCGATGGTTCAATCCCCGTAAAAATGAGATGAAATTGCGGGTAGCGAACCGGTAATTGCAAGAGATTCGGAGAATGATGTGAAGAAAGTAGAGCTACAGAGGCCATTTTGAAGTGACAAATTCATGCGACAGCTACAAATTCAATTACATAACAAAATCCAATTCAATCCAATCAACTGTTGATTCTAGAATCTGGAAATGTACATATATACGAGTGAGATTTTTTGTGAGAGGTGGAGAATGAACGTTGTGGTTGTGAATGGTTAGCATACTATTGTGGTTACAGTTATTTTGATTTATATATTTATTATTATTATTATTATTATTATTATTATTATTTATGACTTTAGTTATTTCCGTTTCTTTGCTCTTGACGGCGATTTGAGTTGTCAATATTGTATTGGTTTGAAAAGGATATATCATAAACGTGCTTCCGCCAGTTAAGTTTATTATTTGGATAATTAGCACGTGACATTTCCACTTGTTAAAAAGGTTCCCACATTTCTTTCTTTCTTTTTTCTTCTTCTTTTTTTTTTTAAAACATTTTCCCTTTTATTTTCACATTTCATTACTCAAAAAATCATTTTCATCCATTTTGACAATTAAAAATCGTGAAATGACAAAAATACACTTCTTCTTAAATAAAAGAAAAAGAAAAAGAACAAATTAATTGCAACCTTAATCCCAATTTTTTTTTTAAAAGTGCAAATAAGTTTCAAATAAATTATTTAAAAGGTAATAGCAATAACATTCATACTTTACTATCATTGCGAAAACGTCCATACCTTTCATTTATTACTTTTTTTTTGACATTTTCACCAGTAGGTATACCTTTGATTGCATAAATCATCATTTATATCCATTTTTATTCAATTTATCAATAAAGAACAGTGAAATGACGAATATACTATCATATTTAAATAAAAACGCTAAAGAATTAAGTACAATCATAATCCCAATTTTTTAAAAAAAAGTGCAAACGAGTCCCATAAATTATTAAAAAATTAAAAATATTTTTAAAAAAAATGCAAATGAGCCCCAAATAAATTATTAAAAAAATTATAAATTTTTTTTATTTTAAAAAGTGCAAACGATTCCAATTAGATTTATTAAAAAATTTAAAAATTGAAAAATGCAAACGAGTCTCAAATAAATTATTAAAAAATAGAAATTAAAAAAATTAGTTTTCTTTAATTTCTTATTTAAATAAGATGGTATATTCATCATTTCATGGCTCTTGATAAATTGGATGAAAATGTATAGAAATGATGGTTTATGCAATCAAATATGTAATAAAGTGTGAAAATGTCAAAAACTGAAAGATGTGTACATTTACTCAATAATAGTGAAAGTTAGGGACATTATATGCTAATTAATTTTTTAATAATTTATTTGAGACTCATTTGCCTTTTTTTTTAAAAAAAATTGGGACTATAGTTGCAATTAGTTTTTTCTTTTTTGTTTTATTTAAAGAGGAGTGTATGTTTGTCATTTTAGAACTTTTAATTGTAAAGATGAATGAAAAGAACATTTTGCGAAATAAAATATGGAAATAATGGTGAAAATGTCAAAAAAATAAAATAAAGGTAATGACGTTTTTCACAATAATAATGAAATGTGAGAACGTCATGTGCTAATTACCCTTATTATTTCATTATCAATAGATATATTTGTGGTATTTTTCTAACTGTAGTTTTAAATTTTAAACAAAATGGGATAGTAGTTTTTCTTTGTCACTTTAGAAATGCATCTCCACGGCGTTCTTCATAAAGAGCAAGAATTTGTGATTGTATATCGACATTGTGTGTGAGGTTCAAGATCAACAGATGATTTTTTAAGGGAATTTAGTTTGCCAATCTTACACACAATATATGCTATATCAACAACTATGATAATCCCTTCGTTACTTAACACTCACGATACTTTACCTTACTCGCGCTGTTAACCAAGTTTGCCAACAATCTCAAAATCCAATGAAGGATGTTCATGTTGTCAAGCATATTCTACAATATCTCAAGGACTCTCTCACATATGGTATACGGTATTTATCACAAAGATTTACCTTTTGCAGTACAAGTTGGGTAGGAGGTCCGATCATTAGAAAAAAGCGCAAGTGTTAAGGTTGAGTATCATGCTTTGACAATTGTTGTTGCTGATATCACATGGCTTCGTCATCTACTTCATTACAATGGCATTAAACTTGATAGAGTTCCTCTCCTTCTAAAATCCCATAATTTTCGGTGTTCCATGCTCGTATAAAACATATTGAGGTAAATTGTTACTTTATTAGAGAAAAAGTCATGACTGGGACATTTCATCTTCGTTATCTTCCTGCCACCAAACAAATTGTTGACTCTCGTAATTTCGTATGGATCTCAACGACTCTTATGGTGCAGGTCATTAAAAAAATTTGCTACTGGATCTGAATTTTTCTCTTGTAGTGGACAATCATATTTTGAATTTTTGAGATCACTCCACTTGCAGCACAACCTCACAAGGAGGAACAATAATTTCATCCAATTGGACTGACTTGCACTAATTGATAGTTTAGATACCTAAACATAAAAAATGAGTGGGGACTCATTTACTCTTTGGAGTAATGTTTGCTGACCACTGGTGGATGTTTCCCATAACAATGACTCGGCCAAAAAGTGAGAAGAAAAACAGGCAGCCCAACGACTTTCTTACTCTATCCTCCTGCAAAACTTGACATTTCTGTCCATGGAGTCAGTGGAGAATCCATTGCTACAGAACTTCATATTCCCTCCATACGATATCATAGAACCAAAACATGTTCAACCCGCAATTCAAGCTCTGCTAAGAAAACTTGTAAGTTGAACACCTCAGTAATCTTTGCTTAAAATTTGATCAAATCAGATATGTTACAGTATGGTGGATCATTTAATTTAATGGATATTCGAAAAAGTTTTTTATTTGAATGGGATTGCAGGAAAATGATTTGATTGAATTGGAAAATACAGTAGAGCCCACATGGCCAAAATTGGTTGTGCCACTGGAAAAGATCATAGACAGGTTATCTGTAGTTTGGGGGATAGTGAATCATCTTAGTTCCGTCAAGGACTCTCCTGAGCTCCGGACCGCTATTGAACAAGTTCAGGTACAGTAAATGATTTTATAATCTGATAAATATACTTCAGGACGAGTTAATTTTGATTGATTTTTTCCCTTCTACTTTCTGTAGCCCGAAAAAGTTGAGTTTCAGTTGAAATTAGGACAGAGTAAGCCTATCTACAATGCATTTAGAGCCATTCGGGATTCTTCGGATTGGGAAACTTTGAGTGATGCGCGGAAGCGGGTAGTAGAATGTGAGTCCATTTCAAGCTTTAATTCTTTTCAGCCTATCCACTATTGAGGATTGGAGTTGCTGTGTGTCTGGCTAAAAAATTGTTTTAAGTATTTATTTTTTTGGAAAGTACTTGCTTTTTAAAATGTAAGCTTTAGAACTATAAATGCTCCCAAAAAAAAAAAAAGTGAACACATGGTTGGAAAAAAAAGATAATTAACAGTCAACTTTTAAGCTTAGACATATCTGGCTAAGTTTAAAAGTTACTTATAACTTTCTCTTTACATAGCCAGGAATAGTCTTTGCTTCAAATTGATTGTGTTGTTTGACTTCGTTTAGCCAACATTTGAAGCTCTGATTTATTGTTTTATTTTATTTTATGCCCTCAAAGCATTTCAAGTAATAGGCTTTGATTGAATTTTTGTTTCATTTTCATCCTAGCCTAATATGGAATCATGCTATGGGGAAAAACTCCGACTCGCCAACAAAATATAAACAGAAGATTCCTATAAGAAATGACGAAAGTATTTCACATTTTTCATCTGTTTATATTTGTAGATAAAATTATAAAATCACTATCGTATAATTATGGGCTTCAATAGAAATTGATTAGTTCATTGAGAAAGAATTTAAGTGAAGCGGCATTTTCGAAATGACATAAATAAACTCAAAAGATTAGATGACTATATATCAGGGGAAAAAAATTACATAGTGCTCATAATGGATTACCTTATAGTCAAACAACAATAATTTCCTTTTAAAGAAACTTTAACTTGATAATAATTGGTTAATATGTTATAAATCACAATGTTACATGATTTGCTAAGATAATGATAATGAATTGGAAATTCTACTAAATTAGGGTTGCTGAAATAGGAAAAGAAACCATGAACAACAATGGAAAGAAATATATTTATATAAGAAAAATGGGGACAACATTAAGTTTCACTATAAAACCAAGTCAGATTTTGTCGTTGTATTTTCGCATCTATACAAATTGCTTAGGTCCTGAGTGAGTAGGCAGTTATTATTGTAGATGTTAGAATATGCCGGTCGGTGATGTGGATACCTTATTGTCATGAACTCGACACTGATGTGGCACCCAGCTTGTCACACTCCAACAGTCAAGTTAGCCCTGATGGTCTTAACTTTACCAAGAAGCCAGAAAAGAATTTTCCACAATGTATGCTTGTATACTGTAAATCTTACATTGTGTGTGAGGTTGGCACCATTATTTATTGGAACATGCTCCACTCAAATACCAGTATTGTGCCACAAAGAAGTTCCCCAAGAACTGAGCATCAGGTGAGAGGGGGAGATATTCTCTTACTTTAGGAAAATCCTAATCAACAGGAAGGAGCAGTCTGAGACCTCTCTTAAAAGGGTGATCAACAAATGAATTGTCTGTGCATTTTTTACCAGATCATGAAAATTAGTAGTAAATTCATGCCGCCAATGAACGGAATGAGAGCAAGCAACTTTAGGATTAATTCTGTGTTTTGATTATCTGAAGCAGATAACTGACTTCCGTATAGGGATATTGCTTTATGCTTTATATAAATGTGACACTTAAAAATCGTTACCTATCATTTTTCACTTTCATGCAGTGAAATTGAAAGAAGCAGTTCTGGATGGAGTTTCTCTTGAAGATATTGAAAGAGAACGCTTTAACCAAATACAACTGGTGATTTATTGTGGAAACTTAAATTTCAAAATATTTTTTGCATGCTACTTTCTAAGACAAAAAAATTGTTTCGTCCTTTATTTTCTGTTTCAACACTGTGTCATAGTCTTTAGGTTGCGTATCTATCTTTCATATGTAGAAGACTTTAAACTTCAGTGTAAATGCATGCATACTGGAGAATGAGTATAGGGAACTATGCAATGATGAACTAGAAATCTGTTGAATGAATTCCATTGATTCCTTGGTTGAAATCTCGCACATATTTGTTCTTTACTACCAGTTGAATTGATCAGAATGTTTCCTGAAACTCACATACCTATGTAACTTGTTGACTGTCAATGGAAATCTGTCAACTAAATTTGACAATTAGTGGACTTCTTCTTCTTCTTTTTTCCCTAAATCCGTTAGCTGACCTGCAGGAGTTGGCAAAGCTTTCCCAGAAATTCGAAGAGAATATTGTTGATGCGACTAAAATGTTTGAGAAAATTATCATAGATAAAAAGGAAGTTGAAGGTTTACCTTTGACTGCACTTACTGTAGCTGCAGAGAAGGCAGTTCTTAAGGTATCACTTTTTAACCACCAAATTTAATGAGTAAATACATTTTGACTTTACAACAGTTATATACTTTCTTCTCATTTTCCATTTGGTTCGTGGTGTTTTTTGGTCATTGCAGGGATATGCAAAAGCCACAGCTGATGATGGCCCATGGGCTATTACATTGGACGGTCCAAGCTATCGCTCTGTTTTACAACATTCTTGCAATAGATCTTTGAGAGAGGAAGTTTACCGTGCTCATGTGACCCGTGCCTCTGATGGAACTCTAAACAATAACCCAATTATAGAACGCATTTTGGAGCTCAGGTTGGAGAAAGCAAATCTTCTAGGCTACAGTAACTTTGCAGAGGTATGCGAGACGGGTATTCTAATATTCGCTTTCGCATTTTATTCGCTCTTACAAGATCATAAATATGAATATTAGGTGAGCATGGAAACCAAAATGGCCACCATTGATAAGGCAAAGGATCTTCTAGATAAGCTTCATAGTGCTTCTTGGAATCCTGCAATTAAGGGTGAGTGGTTACCTTAAAAAATGCACGTGTATTATTTTGAGTCAAGCAAATATGATTATGTTCAATATCACCTAGTGATCTCAAGAGAAATGCCAAAGATGTTGCCTTCTGTTTCTTCTAATTATTGAATCTACCATGTTGAGATCTTCACATTGAAAAAATTGAAACGTTCCTCAGATCTAGTTGATAAATGTACTCATAATTAGAATTGATACATTTCTGAATGGCCCGGAGCAGTCTTACTGCCTGTTATGACTGTAACACCCAACTCTTGACCCACATCAGCAGGGTTTTAGCTTGAGGGATTCTTTATAAGTAAAGGACTAAAAGGCCTATGGTAAATACCAGTACCATTTGGTACGATTGACGTAGCCTCTATATGTTGAATTGTGGATTTAGAGGCTTCCCCTTTAAACCTCAGATGTGAAAAATTGTATTAGTGTAGGTCACTCCTGAAATAATGAGTGATGTAAGGGTCATAATAACCTCGAGGTGGCAACATTTATGGCCACTGAAAGATTTCATTATTGTGCTAGGCCCAGAATTCCCTAGTGCTCCGTACTGTGATGGGAGTGGATTGATTTGACTTTGACATGCACATGCCACAATCAATATTTCACATTTGCAATGAATGGGAATGTAATATCATAACTCGCTCTCAATTAGGTGGGCGTGGAGATAAAGAACTCTTGTAAGGGCCTAAAAGGCACATGGTAACAAGAGGCATCATTTGGGCTAATTGATTTGCTCTACTATTGTTTCTTTGTGGTTATCTTGCATACAACAGTGGCATGACAGTGATATCATAACTGGTTGTTTTGCATATTGTTTCCCAATTGTACTGTTAATACTTCAGACATGGAGGACCTTAGAAATTTGGCCATTGCTCATGGTGCTGAAGAAGATAAAGATTTAAATCACTGGGACATTAACTTCTGGAGTGAACGTCTTCGTGAGTCTAAATATGACATAAATGAGGTTGGCTTTTCTCTGTCCTTTGTTCAAAGTTTCAGAATGATTTCAATTCTCACTTTACTTGCTGAAAGGGGTGAATTCCTGGTCCAAATTTCAAA
Source organism: Fraxinus xanthoxyloides (assembly GCA_903798325.1). NCBI lineage: Eukaryota > Viridiplantae > Streptophyta > Magnoliopsida > Lamiales > Oleaceae > Fraxinus > Fraxinus xanthoxyloides. Next base: position 14,248 of record CAIGRL010038732.1, read on the forward strand.
ATAGGAACCAAAAGCATGTTCAGATGTACAAGTTTGGTTCTCCTTCTGAAGCTATCTTATAGCTGTTTTATTGCTCCGTAAAAGTGTATTCATGTCACGCATCAGGATGAAACCTTAGTGTTACCAACTTGCTATTTCAAGAGTTTAAGTATACATTTTTTTTCCTGAAGCATCCTAGATCCTCTGGTATCAAACATATTATAAAAAATTTACCAATTAATGCTTTCTGATGGATGCATCATCTGCACTCATCTTGCAGAGCTTATAGCAAGAAAGCAGTCAAGTTGTCTTAAAATATTCATCTTTTATCTGTGTTTATCATTAATTTGTACACAAATCGGTTCAAGGGAGGGTGACATAATTGACTCCAAAAGAAAAAATGCATTCTCCTAGTTGTTATTTTTAAAAACCAACTTTATTCTGGTTCCTTATTCCCTTCTTGTGAACATATGATATTAAACTCTCTTCACTCTGACTTGAGCCTGTTAAAACATCTAATCTCTTCACTTTTATAGCATCAATATCGCATGCAAATTTTATGTCCATTATCATAAACATGTCTACTCTAAATTCTATTACGTTAAGGGAGAGCAATTGTCTAGAGGTTTTAATTCAGTTTTCTTCATGCAATTTTTACAGGAAGAGCTACGACCATACTTGTCTTTACCAAAGGTGATAGATGGTCTTTTCAAACTGACAAAGAAGCTGTTCGAGATTGACATTGAGCCAGCTGATGGCGCAGCCCCAGTAAATTCCTCGAAACTTCAACAACCTAGTGCTTGTTTTGTTTGTGATCTGAAGACGTGCTAGTACATTTTATGCTTAAATTTCTGCAGGTTTGGAATAAGGATGTCAGCTTTTACAAAATTAAAGACTTTTCAGGTAGTCCCATAGCATACTTCTATTTTGATCCGTACAGCCGTCCCTCAGAGAAACGTGGTGGTGCTTGGATGGATGTGGTTGTTGGTCGCACTCGTGTGCTCTCGTGTGATGGTACCTCTACCAGATTGCCAATTGCTCACATTGTGTGCAATCAGACACCTCCAACTCAGGACAAACCGAGTCTAATGACCATCCGTGAGGTATATATTCAGGACCTACCTTATGTGCCATTGTTGTGTCTATTGTTTTATATAAAAAAGAATAACATTGAATAAGTAGCAGTGCAAGATTTCATGACTCTTATGGATGTTACTGTGAATTGAGTTACTTGTTGACTATTTGATGAACAAAATCAGGTTGAGGCAGTCTTCCATGAGTTTGGCCATGCCCTTCAACATATGCTAACCAAACAAGATGAAGGTCTTGTATCTGGCTCAAAGGGGATAGAATGGGACGCTGTCGAAATACCTTCTCAATTCATGGAGAATTGGTGTTACCAAAGGTAAAGTAATTTATATAATTTATTTTTCCTGCAATTTCTTTTTTGAGAAAAAAATTGAAATTGAATNTTCAGGACCTACCTTATGTGCCATTGTTGTATCTGTTGTTTTATAGTATAAAAAAGAATAACATTGAATAAGTAGCAGTGCAAGATTTCATGACTCTTATGGATGTTACTGTGAATTGAGTTACTTGTTGACTATTTGATGAACAAAATCAGGTTGAGGCAGTCTTCCATGAGTTTGGCCATGCCCTTCAACATATGCTAACCAAACAAGATGAAGGTCTTGTATCTGGCTCAAAGGGGATAGAATGGGACGCTGTCGAAATACCTTCTCAATTCATGGAGAATTGGTGTTACCAAAGGTAAAGTAATTTATATAATTTATTTTTCCTGCAATTTCTTTTTTGAGAAAAAAATTGAAATTGAATGTAACTCTCATTCCATTAGTTTATACAGCTATATGCAGAAAACTAAAGAAAAATGACAGCCTACAAATGGGAACAGAACATTTAATAATAGCTACGGCTATTGTTTTATAGTATTTGCTAGGTTTTAGTTAATCTTGTAATTGGCAAATTCTGTGAACAAAAGGACTTAATTAGATAGTTTGTAAAAGTTCAAAGATTAATGTGCAATTTGTTTAAAAGTTGGTTATTAGGTCTAGGGTTTCGAGTTTGGAACAAGGAGGAAAACATCGCGGATTTTTGTCGCCAAGGGTTGGCTTGAGCTACAAAAACAGAAACATCGTCTCTAGACCGTCGCCCCTCCTTCGCTCGAGCGACACCCTGTCGCGGCCCTTCGCTCGAGCGACAATTTTCTACGAAAAATTTTATTTTCGCATTTTAAAGGTTTTTTTCTCGGCCCATTGATTTCTTAATCTATCTATATATACCAGAACACGTACAAAACGTTTTTCTTAAGGTTATTAATTGAAAGAGCTTCATCGTTGAGAGATTTATTCATTCCATCATTCAACCTTCATCTTGTGTGAGTGTTTTGGTAAAAAAAATATTAGATTCAATATCAAAATACCAAAAATCAGACTTCCTTCATATCTGTCAGAGGTACTGAAGATCGAGGAAGGCGACTAGAGTTTCAGTCTGTGAAGAACGGGCCGTTCTTCATGATCCACGAGAGATAGACGATTCTACCAAGTTAGGGACTGCTGCAGGATAGCGGAGTTCCAGGAGAGCGTTGGTTATTGCAACTGGAATTGGTGCAGGGGAGCACAGAATTCAGGAGAGCTGTCAGAATTGCAGTGAGGAGATCAGATAGTTCGTGTCGTCGTCTAGTCTGGTAGACTGTAAGTATAGAATCGTTTATAGTGGATTGACCGGTAAAGTGCTCGAAATTTTTCCTAGTTGGGTTTCTCCGTGAACAATTTTTGTGTTCTTTA
>CAIGRL010038733.1:0-14903 GCA_903798325.1 Fraxinus xanthoxyloides
TTTTTTGTCCAAACCAAACAGGGGATTAGAAATTTTTAAGTTCCCTCCATTTCTGCTGACCACGCCCAGAATTTGAAAAGCAGGAAAAACTCTTCGCTCATCTGGCCGCCGTCTCCACTGTGTCTCTGTGTGCTCACCCAATGGCTCTCAATCCCAACGCAAAATCAAATCGAAAAATCCTTTCTTCACAATCACAAACCCCTCTCAGCCTCATCTCCCCAGTACTTGAAGACGATGATTTTCAAGACTACCCTTTTCTCTCCGCTTCTAGAACCAGCACACATACGCCACGTCTCAAACCCCATTGCTCAACCACCACTCATCCATTGAAAAAGCCTAAAAGACAAAATCCCGGAAAGGAAAATCGAAGGGAGGCAGATTTGGGTTGTGGGTTGGACTCAATACAACCATCCCTTGATTTGTTGAAGTCGAACGGGAGTGGCGGGTGTTTCTCAAATAATAATTCAATGGAGTCAAGGTTGTTGAAATTGAAGCCAAATTTAATGTCTGATGCTTGCGATACTAATGATAATGTTAATGAAGCTGTTGACAGGGAAATTGGCATTGAAAAGGAGGAAAGATTTGATGAGGAAGAGATTTTGGAGGACGTAGGCACTCCATTCGACGTATTGCTCAAGCTGTGCGCTGATAGATATAGCAGCGAGCATGATTCTGATGTGGACGATTTGGAATTTCTGGAAGAAGAAAATTGCAATGTTGAGAGTGGTTCGATCTGCTGTCCTCTATGTGGAGCTGATATTTCGGGGTTGAGTGATGACTTTAGGCAGGTTCACACTAACGAATGCCTTGACAAAATGGAAAATTCAACTGACGTAAGGCCCTTTGTTTCAATTTGCTCGTCTTCCTTGTATGTATATTTGATAATAGGGTCTGTGATTTGAACATTCTAACTCTATCTTATAGGACTACAGCTGAATTTATCCCCTTTTTATTTGATGCAAAAATTGTTTTCATTTTGTCTCAGTTGAAAGAGTTCAATAATAAACTAAGCCTTCTTTTGGCTAATTTATATGTTCAAATTTCGTCTTCAGCAATACATTCCAATGGACCCACAACTATTATCTATTTACGCACCACTAATTTATGTCTATTTATAAATTAAGCTTGTTTATAAATTCTTCCCACCGGAGGCTATGTTTTGAAAAGAAGTTACTTAGTTATTCAATATTCTTGTGGAAACTTGTGGATTGTGCATCTGGGATTAAGAATTGTGCAAAAGGAATTTGTAATTCCAGGATTATTAGATGGTTTATTGTTAAAAATTCAAAATATTAAGTCAACACCTAAGAATTTGAGGAATAATGTTATATAACCCTCAAATTAGAGTTTGATTCATAAAATCATTTTGGACACAATGTTTTGGTTGCAGATGACCAATTAAAAATATTTTTTGAATCTTAGTTACCTTTGAAATTTAAGATCCCCGTTTCTGAATCCTTCCGGAGATAAAAGATGTGTTTCTATATGAATTTCTCATTCAGATCTAATCTGATATATCTTTCAGGTGTCTGTTCCTTATAGTGATACTTCTCATCAATCTCCCGCAAAAGTTCTTGATGGTTCTTCTATTCGACCTCCTCAGAAGGTTGTTCACGTGTCTCCTGTTCTAGAATGGCTTCGCAATTTAGGCCTTTCCAAATATGAAGATGTTTTCGTGAGGGAGGAGATTGACTGGGACACACTGCAGTGTCTAACAGATGAGGGTTTTTTTTTTTTTTTTTTTTGTGNTTTTTTTTTTTTTTTTTTTTTTTTTTTTTTTTTGTGTTTTTAATGATAAGTACAGTAATGGTGTTAGGCAATGCCTGTATAGGCCCAAATTTGGAAGTTGTTTCAATGTGGTGGTGTGCAGAATGAAATTTAATCTGGCTGTGCATACATGCTCTCAATATGAATTGATGAATTCTTTTAGAATATATATTTTTTAACATCACAGTCGGTTCTGCTATAAATGGATGATAAGGGATTTCCCCAAGTTCAAACATGCTATAAATCTAGTGCTACAAAAGTAGAAATATGTTGATGGGAATTAGAAAAACCATTTGATTTGATTTTGATTTTGATTTTGATGGGAAGTAGTAAAACCATACAAGTCATCTAAATATATCTATAGTCCTGCTCAATGTTTGAAATGAGTTGCAGGAAACAATTACTTCTTGTGATTAATAAATGTAGTTCAAATTTACCATTGTGCCCGAAAACTCTCCTCTTACCAATGTATTGCTAGTGTGAAAGTTTGCAATGCAATTCATGGCCTACTCTTATTTGATTTCTCAAACCTGGCATGATTTTGTCATGAGATCCTCATATGTTAATTAGTACTTGCAAGCAGCGAAGGACTCATATGTATGTATATGGTACATTCATAGTAGCATANTGATTTTGATTTTGATTTTGATGGGAAGTAGTAAAACCATACAAGTCATCTAAATATATCTATAGTCCTGCTCAATGTTTGAAATGAGTTGCAGGAAACAATTACTTCTTGTGATTAATAAATGTAGTTCAAATTTACCATTGTGCCCGAAAACTCTCCTCTTACCAATGTATTGCTAGTGTGAAAGTTTGCAATGCAATTCATGGCCTACTCTTATTTGATTTCTCAAACCTGGCATGATTTTGTCATGAGATCCTCATATGTTAATTAGTACTTGCAAGCAGCGAAGGACTCATATGTATGTATATGGTACATTCATAGTAGCATACTTCAGAATTCAATCATATTGTTCTGCCTGGATGTGGATCCTGACCTTTCCTCTGCAAATGTCAGCTAAGCTGTTACTCTATCAGCCTGTTAGTGTGTTTTCTTTGTAGTTGACTGAAGTTAGCACACTCACAGAATTGCCTGTCCATCAACTTTCTATTACTCGACCAAATTTGACTGAATATTGCCATTGTTTTTCCTACAGGACCTGTGTAGCATTGGCATTACTGCACTTGGCCCCCGGAAAAAAATTGTTCATTCTTTAAGGGAACTAAGAGGAGATGTCATGATGGCTGGCGAAGTGAAGACAGATGTCTCGAAAAATGTAGTCGATGAGACTAAAATCGGAACAAACAAGTTAATAACTGATTATTTTCCAGGTCATTTTTCTGAAAGAAACAGAGGCAGCACTGCTTCTAGTGGACAAAAAGAGGCTAGAAGATGTAAGCCAGATTCTGCTCAGAGGAACATGCTAGGGAAAAGTTATGTCAGGAATGGAAAACAGAAAGATATTCCTTTGTGGTGTTGTATACCGGGAACACCGTTTCGAGTGGTAAACTTTCATGTCTCCAACCATTGATGTTGGTATTTTATCTTCTTATTAATAATCTTGTGCTTCCTGATCATGCAATGTCCATGTTATGATAGAGTGGCAAGAACAACTGATAGTATGATATAATGCTGGGTGTATTAAGTGTTCGACTGCAAACTCTAATTTAATTGAAAAGATGCACTAGATTGAAAATTTGTCTCGTCAACATAGACACATTGTATCCACTGAATAGCATTCCTGGTTAATTGGGAACAACCGACTCTGTCATGTGCATCATCATAATAACTGCCAAAAGAATTGAATAATATTTTTTCTGGACTAGATACATTGGAATCATATAAGATTGTTTGTGCAGTGATATTAACGATAAACTTAATTAATAATGTTCGGTTCATGTCTATTTTAACTCTCAATGATTCAGAATGCACCATTTTTGTGATATAAGAATGTAGTTCCATTTCTCAAAAAGATGGGGTTTACGATTTAACATTCTTTCTACCATAATATTTCACATTATTTTTGCAGGATGCTTTTAAATATCTAAGAAGAGAATGCTCTCATTGGTTTCTTACTCATTTCCATTTAGATCGTAAGTCTATTTCCATAGATTTTATTTATTATTGTGAGATGTCACCAATTGTTCCATGAAGTTCTAGTTCACGAGATGACAGATAACTTGTTTAGTATTATTTATAAAATATATTTAGGGTTGAGGTGTTACGTACTTCCCTAGACCACCACACCTTGATTCTCATTTAATAACTTTCGATAGAGAGTGAAAAATAATCTCGCACTTTGTGTTATGTTCTCTGCAGATTATCAAGGACTTACGAAGTCCTTCTGTCATGGGATGATTTATTGTTCCTCCATTACTGCGAAGCTTATTAATCTAAAAATTGGTATCCCATGGGACAAAATACGAGTTTTGCCCCTTAACCAGAAGATCAATGTTGCAGGAACTGACGTAACATGCTTTGATGCAAATCACTGCCCGGGTGCTATCATAATTTTATTTGAACCACCCAATGGTAAGGTGCGTACCAAATTGACTTATTAGAATACTTATTGTTTTGGTGGTTATTTAGTATTTCCAAGATTGATCCTGTGGTTCTCCATGCGTTCAGGCTGTATTACACACCGGAGATTTCCGCTTTTGTGAGGAGATGGCAAAACTTTCCGTTTTGCAGACTTGCCCAGCCCACACTCTCATTCTCGATACAACATATTGTGATCCCCAGGTAGGTTCATGGATAGAATCGATACTGAAAGCTAGGGTATTGCTCAAAGGTTTATGCTCCAAGTAGCATCTGTATAGTTAAATCAAAGTCATCTCCAGGTCTGCCCAGATTAAATTGGTTTTAGCTACGTTAATTCGGTCATTGTATTAATCAGAACCAGATCTATGGATATTTTACCCTGCACAGAGTAAAGCACTTCTGTTTAAAAATAGTTTAACTATTCTGCAACATAAACCTTGCTTGGGAAGGATTTTTTTATTTTTTCAAGTGAAAAATGATTTTTTGAGAGAATGTATGGTTAAAAAGTGATAAAAAGTTATGGGTACCATAGAATGTGTGGTTGAACTTGATTTTAGGCAAAAATGGTTTTAAAAAAATCTTTCCCAAACAAGCTTTTAGATGGTTTATCACATTGTTATTGCTATTTTCGGGAAAATTCGAAGTATAGAAATTTTGAATGGCAGTAATTTTATCAGGTTGTTATTGCTATTTTCAGGAAAATTAGAAGCATAGAAGTTTTGAATGGCAGTAATCACTTATGAGTTTGTACTTGAGCCTTTCTATGGACATCAAAGTTTCTGTTGACTTCACATTCTTATATGTAGATGTTATCACTATAGAGGGATGGTTACCTGGGGATTGCCATTGATCACGAAAATCTCTGAAATATTTGTGTAGACGAGGTGTTGTTTAGTTCCAATAGTTCAGTCTCAGTTCTCCAATATCATTAACTTGTTCAGATGGATTTCAAATAGTCAAACATGGCAAATTTATGAGCATACGGTTCCAGTTCTTCAATATTTCTGTAAATAATTGCACTTACACAAGAACAAGAATATTTTTCCTCCATTGGTTTCTTATGACGATGTTGAAAAGACAATGCCCCAATTTGGTTTGGGTAAAAATAAGACTTTTAGTAGATTTTGATAAAAAGTTGGTGAAATATATGGTTGAAAAGTTGTAAAAGTTGTGGATCCCGTGACATGTGTGGTTGAAAATGAGTTTGAAAAAATGAGTTCTAAGAAATGGGGGCCAAACAAGTGCAATATTTCATATACACAGTCGACGTATATGAACTAGTTTTGGCTCCGTTTTAAGATTTCGTTCAGTTGGTAATAGATACTTTCTGTTCCATTCTTGCAGTATGACTTCCCAAAACAGGAGGCTGTAATTCAATTTGTCATTGACGCCATCCAAGCCGAAGCTTTCAACCCCAAAACTTTGTTTTTGATTGGCAGCTATACCATCGGTAATGTCTACTCCTAAATCTCTCATACTGCATTTGAGTGTGCTCATGCGCGTTTGCCAACCATCCAGATATCTGCTTATCTCTTCAATGAATCTGATTTGAGTATTTCCATTACACACCCACTCCTAGTCTCTGCAAAATCCACTATTGTTTCCCTATGTTTTTTGTTCACGAACAGGAAAGGAAAGGTTGTTCATGGAGGTTGCCAGAGCTCTCCACAAGAAAATTTATGTCAATGCAGCAAAATTACGCATTTTAAAATGCCTGGACCTCCCAGAGGAAGACATGCAATGGTTTACAAAAAATGAATTGGAAAGCCATATTCATGTTGTACCCATGTGGACTATTGCAAGCTTCAAAAGATTAAAGCACATGTCCAATCAGTATGGGGTAAGGGATACATATTCTAAAAATGAAATTATTTTGGATGGGTTATTTTTCGGAGTTTCCAACAATATTATGAATTTCACCCTCTACTTCTTTTTGTCCTATAATTTGAATACCCTTTTAGCGTCGAATGTTGCATAATATGTTCCATGGATTATATACAGTACGAGTATATCATTTCATTATAATTTTCTTTGATTTTGATCAGAGTCGATTTAGTCTCATAGTTGCTTTCTCTCCCACCGGCTGGTCATTTGGTAAGGGCAAGAAGAAGTCTCCCGGAAGAAGGTGGCAGCAGGGCACTATTATAAGGTGAACATATTGTTGCAGCCAAGTTTTTATTATGGTTTTTTTGGCAAATTTTCATTGCAAACTCGATAATGCTGACATGTGATTCGAATCTCTTTTAGGTACGAGGTACCCTACAGTGAACACAGCAGTTTCACAGAACTCCAAGAATTTGTCAAGTTCATTTCTCCAGTAGACATCATCCCAAGTGTAAATAATCATGGGCCAGATTCTCATAATGCAATGGTCTCCCAACTCCTTGCTTAAGCTACTCATAACACACGTGTTGACACAAATTCACCAAGTCTGATCCCTCCACTCTCTTATAGTAAGTTTAATTAGCTAATTTATTGTTCTATGTACATCGTACTTCTCCTCTTGTGTACTCTGTTAAGGAACACATGGAGGATCAATTGTAAGATATGTGATTACACATTCAAAGATAGTAAGTTAACCCAATTAAATGTATCAAAATGTGTTGGGCAGCTTAGACCCAATTGACTTGAACGGTCATATGCTATTGGCCGGTCTGCTTTCATAGCTTTGGTGGATTGGACTCAACTATAATGGGCTGTCACCCAAGAGAGGGCTATGATGGTTAATACGGAAAGTAATTTGGGAAAAATTATGTGTAAGAGATTAAGAGGGTGTATGGTGGAGATTAAAATTAGATTTTTAGTAGATTGTGAAAAAAAAAATTTGAAATGTGGTTGAAAAGTTGTGGGATCTATGAAAGATGTGGTTAATATCGATCGATTGGTTGACGTTAATTTAGATTAAAATCAAATTTTAATCCGGATCAAATATGAGCTAAGTATGGTGAATTTCAAAATTAAGAAATAAGGTTTAAATTTTAATTTATGAAAAATATATTAAGGTCACAATTTTATACTATTTGTTCACAAATTATCAAATTAATTGATACAAATAATTTCTCGATCACCAAAAAATTCTTATAGGTCGTAAATTATTTTATGATCACAAATAAAAAATATTATAGACCACAGATGACATTTTTATAAGTTATGATTCATATTTTTAGATCACATTATTTATTGGTCATAATCAACCAAATAATTTGTGACCGCAAGCACCACTTGGAATCATCACCCCCACAGCACAAAGCACCGTCGTCAAATGCCACCATCACCGAGTCACTCCCAATAACTTATGTCAACCGGTCAACACCATAGCACACAGTCGAGACACCACTACTGCCAACACTAACGACGAAGGGCGCTTGTGGTGTTGTAGCCATCAGGTAGAGTGAGAAATAAGAGAGAGATTAGGGAGAGAGAAAGTGATATAATTAATTTTCATTGATTATTAATATTGTATTTATTTAATAAATATTAAATAATTAATTATAATATAAAGATATGAAAGATGAAAGTCAAAATCTTATTTATGAATTTGGATTTTAAAATATTAGGCTTGATGTCTGGAGGCATGTCGGGCTGAAAATGATCTAATAAGCTAGGTCTACAAAATGCTTATGGTAGATGTGTAAAATGGTTGGGGCTTGAGTTGTGCTGGTGGTTAAGGTTGCCACTAATCTTATTCATTTAACTGGACGAAACACGTTAATATCAGAAGACTTTCTTACCACTGATTTAAAGGCATGATATATTTTTTTTTTCTCTTTTTGTCTTTATCAATTTATTCGAAGATCAGGGTTAGCCGGGAAAAGTTACTGATCAGGGTGTGCAAGTGGTACAATTGAAAAAACTTCATAATTTTAGGAGCATTACAAATCTATTAGTTGCATTTTTTTCTTTGTTAATTGAATATTATTTATTTTTTAAAAGTTAAAGGGTACAATATTTAGAGAAAATAAGGCATAAAAAATAATAAATGTTTTAACATTTTTTTTAAAAAAAATGACTTATTATTGAGAAACAAGAATTATTTTATTTTTTTTTCAAATTAATGGCAAGTTAATACAATTTCAAAAATCGTTAAAGAAGAAGTAGAAAATGTAGACTACGTAATTAAAACTTCAATAGAAGATTTAACTAATGAGCCTTAACCAAACCACAAGGAAGAATTAGGATTTAGTAAAAATGATAAAATTAAAGACGGGCATTTTTTATTCTTGGTAGGCTATATATTGTAAAAATTAAATAATAATAATAATAATAATTTAAGTAAAAGTTGCTATGAAAATAGAACAATACGGTTATTGATAAAATAATGCTATCTGACACCGGTTATTGATAAAATAAATTACCATTGTTCACATTAATTTGAATAGAAATTACTACAAGTCCCAAATAACCTGTGCATTTAATCTATTGGATATGTTACCTCGCACGTCAGAGAATCCTGTGACTTTCTTTCCCTGTCTGACTTTGATTTTATTGGCGGGGAGGTTTTGCAGCTTCTTCGATTGTGGCCGATTGATGGTATTCCTTTCCCCTTAGGCCTTCCGGGTCTTCTTTTTGGCGTTGGAGCTAACACCACCCTATCCTTAAGCAATGCCTGCTCTCCAAGCTTTCTCGTAACTCATCCACACTCCGTATGTATTCATCGTGTCTTTCATAATGTCACCAGGAGTATATATGATCCTTGGTGAGAGATAGTTGTACTTAATGCAACTAGCCACAAACGAACTTGTTGCTTGGCGGTGATGTCTCAGCACAACATCCAACTTGCATGTGTGACTATTTTGCATGTATCTTATTTTGAACATGTCCGTTTCTCTGATTTTTGAAGCCCTAAAAGACCAGCCGCAATTATCATCAAGACATTTCAGCACATACTCGTTCCTGTCGGACCGATACACCTTGAATTGAAATCTGTTCTGTATTGAATACAAGGAAATACTTGCCTTTAACAATTCCTTACTCTGGTAAATTTGATTTTTTGAAATCCCGTCGACAGTGGGATGTGAAATCACATTAGTTTCTGTCTCATCATTCATTTCTTCAGGTTCCTGTATGCTCTCACAAATCTCGGCAGCCATCTCCTCAATCGTTAGCAGCCTTGTAGGTGATGAAATCTCCAAACAAAGTCTTCCACGATGCTGTAGCTGCATTATATTACCTTCTTCAACAGAAGCATCTTGCGAAGGTGACATGTCATGAAATGTTTCAGTTCTGTTACTGTGTGAACTTTCAGAATCAACATCCTCAATTGTTGGGAGCCTTTGAGGTGATGAAGTCTCCGAACATTGTCTCCCACAACACTGCAGCTTCATCTTATTACCTCGTTCCACAGAGGCATCTTGCGAAAGTGATATGTCTGGAAATGTTTCAGTTCCATTATCGTGTGATATTGATGCGGCATCAATGCATAATGGAAACTTTCTGACATCTCGGTCCTTTTTCTTGAGTTCTAAATAAAATGAGATGGAGTTGTTGTTAGAAATCTTCATGAGAGGAATGTTTTTGTTAACTTGATACTGTATTTTTATTGCATCTATTGTTGTGCCCCAATTTATCTCTTTCACTATCATCTCAACAAGTTTGATGTATGTGCATTCCCTTGGAACCAAAATTCCAGTAGCTGAATAATCATTGTAGTTGTTGAATCGATCCCATTTGCCACCATAGTAGACCAAAACACTAACGTGCTGTTCGGGTTTCTTTTCTTTCTTTCTTTTTTCTTTTAACTAAAAAGTTACTATTATTTTATTTGTGGTGGATAAATGGGTAATACTTGTAGATGCTATGACATGTGTGGTTAAAATTAAATTTTGATTTTGAAAAGTAACTTTCCAGTAAAAAAAATGAAGCACAAACAGAGGCTTTAATGCACACTCCAATTTCCAGCCACCAGAACATAACAAAAGTTAAACAGCCAACAGTAGGCAGCCTTTGTATGAAAAAAACTAACAGAATAATGTAATTCATACTAGCCATTGTAAACAAGGATGCAATAACAAAAAACTACATTGCTTTCTAATAAAAAGTAATGAGGTGCAGTTTTAGACTTCAAAAAAAGTCGTGAATTAATTGTTGAGTTGAAGAACATCAACATTATTCATTCGTAAACATCTTCTCTATGTTTCCCGGGCCTCTAATGAGTTAAAATATGTATCAAAGATTCGGTAGCTAAACGACATCTCCCTCATTCAAGCAAGCCAGTCATCAAGTCACTAACCACTACACGAGGAGCCCCTTCAACATTAGGTTAGGAAAGCAGGTTTTATAAAGGTAATTGATTCAACAAACCTAGCTTTTGGTGAAGACTTGTAGCGATCCATTTTGAATGAAAGAAAATTCAGCGGGGAATAAAAATATGATTCAGTGAGTGAGTGACAAGGTCCCTAGGGTAGAATGCAAAAGTAGTCCATCTGACTCTCAAGCATTTAACATGAAGCTGGCATCAAAATTACTAATATTACTCAATAAATGGTAATTTCTAATGAAAAAGAAAAAAATATTGTGCCTTTCAATGATACAGAGAGACAGAAAGTGTCATTTTCAAGGCAAATATTAAGAATTGTTAAATTTAAAGCACACTCTATGTGACATTTTAATGAAGCAACCAAAACAATCCAAAAAAAGGAAAAAAGTATGAGACCTTTTCGAAAAGAACGAAACAAAAAATAAAGAACCAGTATGTGACATTATTAAAATGTATGACACATTGCTCCAATAATCTAATCAAGTAATGTCAAGGATATCAAAAACAGCAATAAAATGACGCATCCCATGAAAATGCAGGATACACACTGTTCGAAATATCAATAGAAACTAATGCATGCAATGAAAATCAGCAAACAAGATGTAAAGCTTTTAATCAATACAAATCAATACAGCCGAATGAATGACAAAACCAAAAGATTACCCGTGTTTGCGAGAATCGTCCAAGCCCTCATGTAATTAACTGAGAACATATTCTGCGTGGTTAATTTGCATTACTGATTCAATTTTTGAACTTCAACTTTCGATAACCCCAGAAAACTGGAATTTTTTTCAAAAAGTATTGTTAAAGACGAACAAACTAACGAAACTAGTTCAACCAAAATCATGTACTACCACTCAAAAACTATTCAACTTATAAATGGAACAGGATTTTACAGGAGATATAATGTTAAACATACAAAAAATAAAATATTGTAAAATGTATAAAAATACGAAATGAAAATCACCAGAATTTTAAAGTTGGTAAGCGAGGCAAAAAAGGCCGAAAATCCTGGTTTGGATCGGGTAAATTAGGATTTTTATGGACGCGAAATTAGAAATCACATTACCTTATTCTGGCTTTAATTCCAAATTTGGCTGACAATTGTAATTTCCCGGCGGACGAATTTTCACTCCCTTTCAGATTCTGCTATTGGAGAGGGAAGTGTTGGGTATTAATCAATGGCGGATTTCATGCTATTAATATTTCCGAAAATTACGTTGATTGATGATCATCATTTCTTTTTCAAAATTGGAAGATCAGAAGAAACTGTAAGATATACTCTTCTCTTTTATTTATTTTTTAAATATGATTTTAATTTAAAATATTAAAATAAAATAAGAAAATTGAAATAGGATGGGTAATCACGGGCGGACCCAGCATCTGGCCAGCCCACACGACGGCTTGGTCGGGGGTGAATTTTTCTCCTTTCTTCTAATGTTTCAGTGTTTGGATCGGTTGAGCCTTTTTTTAAAAAACAATAAAGCCAATGAATTGGGCCGATTTGCAACCCATTATCCACACACAAAATAAAATCCCTAAACTCAAATCTCCAATTCATTTCTTTAACCCAAACGGTAAAGGAGGGAACAAGGGAGACGATCGGGGCAATTGGCCGCGATACGGAGTTGCTGGTGCGCTGCGTCTGTGAGTTGGTCATCCGACGTCTCGGACTCTCGACCATTGGATATCGTCGCTGCAGCGCTGCCTGCTGTGTCTCTGTCGCGGCGTCGCCTCGCCTGTAGGCTGTAGGTGAGGTGAGTTTCTTTTTTTTTTTTTTGTTCATTTATGGAATATGATTATAAGAATGTATTTGTGAATTGTGAGCCTGTAGTAGACTATTAGTGCAGTAAGGATTTTGAATTTCGTGAATTTGAAGATTTTGTGAATTCGAGAATCTAAGAATATTGAGGATTTTGTTGCTGAATGTTAAGGTTTATGATTTATGAAAATTGGGAATTTGTGACTATCTAATATAAGTAGACTGTGAAATTGTGAATTTGATTTGCGTTAATGACAAATTGGATAATTTGTGATTTATGAATTATGAGATTTTATGTTATTGAGTAATTTTTAATATTATTTAATTAAATATTAATAAACAATCTCATTCTTACGTTCGCTGATTGTTGACGTTGATCAGTTAATGTTCGCCCCGATTGAGCTTCAATGCTGGGTCCGTCATTGTGGGTAATGGAACATTTATGTCAACTCTTCCTACAACAGTGTAACTAATAAATGGACCACAATAATAATTTTTTTTTTTTTTTTGTGGGTGAACAATAGAGAAAAAGTATAAAAGAGATAATTGTTTAATACCAAGAAACGGATTTTCGAAGGGGATAATTTTCTAGATATCTTAATAGTGATATGACTAACGTTATATCACACAATCTAGATGGAATACACTTAAACGTCACATGGGCTGGCCTCGTATGCTTCCCACGTGCTCGGCGTGGCTATATGATTAATCGATTTTGAGTTTTTTTAGCAATATAAACAACTCGCACAACCTTCGCATGAATCGTGTGTATTAACCAACTCTTGCCGTTTGTCGAACTTCGCAACTTTATCGATCCTTAACATTCGTATGGAAATCTTTAGTGATCAAGGAAGGTTTAGGGAAATAATATGAAAATAATGGCATAACAACAAGGATCATGCTAAATGTATCGAATTTTTTACCTACTATTCACAATGGGGATGTTGACCACATTTTCGAAATTTTTAATTACGTGCGGGCCCTGCGCATTACGTGAGGGATCTTGCTATGGGTACATATAGCATATAAGTACATATAGCATAATTCTTACGTGAGAAGGGATAATCAATTATGTAAAAATCATTATGTACAGATGGATTAAGCCTAACAACAATTCCCAACCAACGGAAGGCAAGACACGAATGGGTAACATCTTTACTTAATTCAGGAAACTCACCTATAAATATCCATATTTCACTGTTATTGTTTTATAGCAGTTAGCCGGAATGTCAATGATTGTAGATATTTTTTCTTGAGATTGATCTTGATGTCTAACAGAGTCCTAGTGCGCAAATAATATATAAGTTGACAGGGAAGCAGCAAGAGCTCAATTGATAGTAAAATCGTACACATTTTAGGGATGACAACATGCGAGGTAGGGTTGAGTGGGTCAAATCAAGGTGCCCTCTTTGTCCTTGTCCCATCGAAATTTTTTGTAAATTGAATGGGACGGGTATTAAAAAAAATCGCCTTTGACTTATTTATTTAAATTTAATAATTTTTTATTTTTAAAATACAATTTAAATTATAAACTTAAAATAAAATATAACAATTAGGGGCGAGCGTCATATTTCGTATCTCTTTGCCAATCAACAATGATTAGATACCATCTGTAGCTTTTTGTACAATTCAATGGTCAATGCTAATATTTGCAATATAAATAACCGCACGAACCACACTTGTAGCAGGATCTATCGAGACTCTTGAGAATATGCTTAGGAAATAGTCTATCTAGATGTACAAGAAAATTTAAATAGATATAGACTCGAAATTAAATTTTATTCTCGATTTTTTTTTGAGTAAACTCTACAAGTCCTTTTTTTTATTTTTTATTTTCCAAAATGGGCAACTGCAAATAGATTAGTAAACAGCTAGGAAATAAAATGGGTTTAATTATTTCCTGTTCACATCTGTTGTTTTGCTTTGCATGTTCATTAACACAATCAAGTCTTACTTGAAGAACTAGTAAGACGCACGTGTAGTACACGTGTCATTGTATAGTTGGCTATATGATAGCGTAAATATAAAAAAAAAAATTATTTATTTTAAGTATTAGTTATATTAAACTTAAAATATTTGAAATGATGATAGGTAACAAAAATAATATTAAGAAATTTGATTTGAAATTTATTTTCTAAATTTTGCGTTTGAATGTCTCTTTATTCTTTTTTAAAAAAGACAAGGTATAGATGATTATGTGTTGATACCATGTTAAAGAGATAATGAAGTTCAATCTAACCCTCTTTTTTATACCTATTGAATTAAGGCATTATGTCTCATTCATCTCGTGTTCAAAGAATCTCCAGTTACATGTATTAGTTGCACCAGTATTTAATTTCTTTATTACGATCCTATGCAAGACGTATGTAGTCAAGACTAATTAATTAATGATAATATAGTGCAGAATTTAGGACAAATTAATAGTCTCTATCACTATTAAAATCACAACACAACGAAAACTTCCATCATAGAGGCAAAAAGAATGACAAACGATCACCTAACTTCATAAATTCCATCGAATATTTTTTCAGCATGTTCTAATGATACCGTATATTAAATCAATTTTAAAAAAA
>CAIGRL010038789.1:0-11660 GCA_903798325.1 Fraxinus xanthoxyloides
AGGTCATGTGGTCCATATATCTAGAATCATCGATGATCCCAACCCTCCTCAATAAGAGCATCAGCAACCTGATTTCCTTCTCCATAAATGTGAGAAATTGTATCTCTTTCAAAGGATATGATATTTGTAATAAGTCTGAGTATTCCCTGAATAGCCCAAGGTCAAGCATTGTTTACTGGAATTCAGTGAAGCAAAAAAAACTGCGACTCAATCAACAGCAGAAGCACAGTAAATAGATGCATATGAGGCGACAAACCAAGCAATTTTGCTGAGAAATGTGTTGGAAGATTTGAAACATAAGCAAGTTGAAGCAAAAATTATCCATTGTGATAACCAATCTGCTGTTGCTATGGTGAAGAACTCGATGTTTCATGGAAGAACAAAACACATCAAGATTAAATATCACTCAATCAGAGAACACAAGAAAGGAAATAAGTGGACCTGGTGAGTTGCAATTTAGAGAGGATCAATGTGCGAGGATCAATGTGCTGATATCCTAATAAAAGCTTTGCCTAAAGGATGATTTGAAACATTAAGGAAATACCTTGGTGTTTCTAGCAAAAGTGTCAAGGAGAGTATTGACATTGGATTGACACTTTTGTTGCTAAAAGTTTAATGTTTTTTGTAGTACTTTTATCTAGCTAAGGTTAAGGTGTGAATATGATTGAAGTCTAGTGTAGTATGGCCTTGAAAAATGATGTTGTCAACAAGTCAAGTGGTAGTAGCTAAAGAGTTGTTGACTAGAAGTATGCAAGAAGTTTTTGTAATCTATGATTGTAACTATTTATTCCAGCCGTATATGTCTTTGAAAAATGAATGAAAAAGTGAAGCTTTCTTCCTCTTTGTTTTCATAGTCCATCAATTTTCATCCCATTTATTTTTCCTCTATTTTCTTGTTAGATTGTGACGTAGTGGACCACTCCAAATTATAGAGGGCTAGGAAAATCCAGCCATACTAGACTCGGTTTGTTTTACACTTTTAAGTACAATGCTTCGAAGGAAATAATTAAGTCTAATCATACAATGACGCCTTAATATCAAGCAAGATTATAACAAAGGAAATTTTTAATCTTGTTTCCTATTCATATGATAAATACTAAATTAACAAAGACAGTTGAATATGTGTATCGAAAATTGCTGGAATTAATTCGCCGTTTATATATATATTATTGACATGCACTTCCTTCTTCAGTAAGTAATCCACCAAGCGTCATCATGTAAGTAGGTCAAACTTATTCTTTGTTTCTTCACCAATCTGCACAAAAAATGAACAGTTCATATCTCAATGAGCAACCAAATAAGAGAAGTATTTTAGTAGTCAGAAAATAAAGGCATTAAAAAGTACAAATGTTTTAATGTACTTGGCTAAACTTACCATCCTTTTTCTTTCCACAAGATCTCATGAAATAACAAAACGCTATTCCCAATGTTAAAGCAGCTATCCCACCAAGCACAATTGCTATAAATTTTGGTGACTTGCCTCCTATTCCCTTGTCATCTGTCAAAAAGGACATTGTTGATTAATAAATTTCTTAAAATTTTATTAAAAAGATTAGGGTTTTGAGTCCTGAAATATTATTTCTGCCGAGTCATACTGTTCTGTGCATGTTTAATAATTTAAATTTTTCGATGAATTACTCTGACACGATATCCAACATATTAAGTTCAAGTCAAGTGTCACCCCTTCGTGTAGTTGCGCAAACTTTTTATTTCTTTTTTGAAATGTGCATTGACATACACGTTTTCAAAATGTTAAGTACATTGTACAATTAACGTCAATTCCACCAAATAATATCGTGGCTGCACAATCTTGAAATTGGGATGAATAGAGCTTTGAGTGTGTGATGTGGGATGAAATACTGCCAGATTTTAAACATGATTCATTTTCCTGATTATGTGGGATATTGACCTAAGGAAACGTAAGCCATGTTAAATTGTTGTAAATTTGTAACGTTCACTTACAATTGTTACATAAAGTAAAGAGACTAAGATAATGACGAACATTGAAACTAAGCCCCGTTTTGGCAACCATTATTTGAAAATACTTTTTTCGTCATACTTATTTTCAATCACATATTTACACAAAAAATATTGTACACGTAAACCCTAAATCTTTTCCTACTTTTTAACCACACGTTCTCCCTAAAATCACCATTCAAGACTATTTTTTTTCCCCAAATAATGGTTTTCAAACAGGGGCTAAATTGTAATAAAAACAAATTAAAGTTGGGTGATGCTAGAATATATAATATAGATAATGTAGCTAGCTTATCTATTATGTATCATGTACAAGGCAATAAACTTATCGGCTGGAGATGTAAATATTCCATAAGGAAGAGAACATATCAGCCAGCTGCTAGCTCGTGTAATTGCACATGGTTAGGTACATAATTATTCTTTCTGTTGCAGTTTGTTAGGATCATCTTTTACCCTTTACTCCCTCTTTCGTTCTATATATTCACTCTTGTACTAATGATAAGGTGTAAGATGAATTTACTAATTCAATTGTAATCAATCATTTTCCATTATCATCTTCATGCGGCTGCATTGTTTTCCTCTTTATAATTTCTATTCAGCGACAAAGTCTTACATGGTATTAGAGCCATGACCACCATTGCTGAAATGAATTTTGCTAGCAGTGAAAACACAACCACTGTCCAAACTCCAGACCTTTCCAAACGTTACAAGTTGGAGAACTCAGATAATCCAGGAGCTATACTAGTGACAAAGATACTAACCACAGAAAACTATTCTACCTGGTGAAGAGCACTCCGAGCTAAAAACAAGCTTGGTTTCATCAATGGAACATTACCTAAACTTGAAGCAAGCAGTGCCTCTTTTGATCCATGGGAAAGATGTAATGACATGGTAGTATCATGGATCCAAAATGCCATATCTCCCTCTCTTAGATCCAATGTTGCATTTATGGATGATGCAAGTGAGATATGGGCAGAGCTTAAGGATTGATTTATTCAACAAAATGGACCCAGGATATATGAATGAAAGAAGGCATTGGCTCATCTAGAGCAAGAGGGTGATTATGTAAGCATTTACTATGGTAAGTTGAAGACCATTTGGGATGAATTGTCAATTTATGATCCTGTTCCTGAATATAGCTGTGGTCAATTGAAGGTTCTTGTGGATAGACACCATCGTGATTGTGTAATTAAGTTCCTACCTAAATGAAATTTATGATAATACAAGAGCTCAAGTGATGATGCTTGGTCCTCTTCCGCCGGTGAATAAGGTGTTTTCCTACATATAGTAGCAGGAGAGACAGAAGCAAATCACCTCTACTACTATCAACAATGAATCCATTGCAATGGTTACTAGGAGGTCCTATGGAGATAACAAAACCATCAGCCATGGAAAATCGAATTTCACTGTTAAAATGGACAGACCATATTGCGCAAATTGTAAAATACTAGGATGCAATTTGGATAAATGTTTTGAGGTGGGAAATACTGAGCCTCCTATCTGCACACACTACAACATGATAGGACACACTATGGAGAAATGTTTTAAGCTGCACAGTTACCTTCCAAATCGTAAGTTATACCAAGGCTAGAGAAGAGATGAGAGTTTTGCAAATCAATCAAGTGTGATGCAGGAAGAAAGTGAGAGACCAGTTTCTCTAACTGAGGGAGAGTATCAAAAGTTCATTGCCTTGCTTCAATCTAAGGATAACTTACATATCAACCACTCTGTCAATCATGTGCATACCATTGATCACTCAAAATATAATCCTCGGTCTGATTTATATGGTAAAGCCATTTTTTATTTGTTGCACCCACACCCTCTCAGAATTATGCTGGTATTCATTAGATTATTGACACTGATACAACAGATCATATGATCTATGACCCAAGTTTTTTTTACCTCCATCAAAGTAAGAACCTCCCTCTCAATAAAATTACCCACTAGGGAGGTGGTTCCAAATACACATTTTGGTGAAATACACGTCACAGATTCTTTACTCCTCAAGGATGTGTTATATGTTCCCAATTGCCACCTTGTTGCCTGATATTCATGTCTGATACTTGTTTTGTGCAGGACCTTTTTTCTTGGAGGACAATTGGGAAGGGTGAAGTTTGGAATGGCCTATATCGGCTCATGCTACACAAAGTTTCATCCACGACTTTAGTAACCACCCTATCAGCCCTTAACCTTAGACATCATTTTCCAGCAGCTTCTGTTATTAGTTCTGATGTTCAGCCATGCTTATGGCACTATCATTTATGACACATCTGATTCCAAAACGAAACTCATTCCTGATACTTCTCTGTTATTTCTCATTTCATGAGTGATAATAAAATTCCTTATTTTATCTGTCCATTAGCAAAGCAACGCAAGAATCCTTTTCCCATAAGTTCCCATAAAACTAAACAAATCTTTGATATCATCCATTGTGACATTTGGGGTCCCTGCCCCACCACAGCTCATGATGGATCCAAATATTTTCTTTCAGTGATGGATTTGCAGACAAAAACCATATTTATATCTAGAGACGTGGCATTTCATGAAGCTCATTTTCCTTACAAACGGTCTGAAAAACTCATGGACATGGCTGAATTTGTCTTTACCAAGCCACTCCATGACATTGCCAATTACATTCATGAATCAACATCAGATGAAACACCCGATTTATTTAGTCCTAATACACCATTCCCAATAGTCCTACACCAGATGGTAATCTTCAAGCACCACCTACCACATCACCTATCATAAAAAGTCTACAAGAGTCAAGAAAGTACCCTAGTACTTGTAAGATTTTCAATGTCACCAGGCTACATCAAATGAGCAATCCCAATCTTCCCTCAAGACAAGGTCTCCAGCCTCTGCAGGTAAAGCTTTTCCACTCTCTAACACTATTTCTTACCACAAATTATCACCTCATTTCAAAGCTTTTTCAACCTCCATTTGCACTCATTTTGAACCTAACACTTATCATCAAGGTGCAAGGCAATGAATTCAAAGATAAAAGCTCTTAAGTTGAATATAACCTTGACTCTCATTGATCTTCCACCAGGGAAGATAGCAATTGGGTACAAATAGGTGTACAAGTTGAAATACAACTCAGATGGAAGCACTGAAAAGCACAAAGCCAGACTTGTTTCCAAAGGATATAACCAAAGAGGAGGAATAGATTACAATGAAACGTTTTCACCTATTGTAAAACTTGTAACAGTTCGATGTTTGTTGGCAATAGCAACAGTTCAAAATTGGCACTTGAAGCAATTTGATGTGAGCAATGCTTTCTTACATGGAGTTCTACATGAAAAAGTTTATATGCAAAAACCTCCAAGCTATACAAAAGGGACCCCAGCCAAGTTTGCAAGCTGTTGAAAAGCATTTATGGCTTAAAGCAAGTTTCAAGATAATGGTACTCTACATTTTCTGTAGCACTTACATAGTTTGGCTTCTCTCCGTCAAGGGATGACTACAACCTTTTCACTATGGCCACCAATCACTCCTTTACAGCCCTACTAGTTTATGTAGATGACATTGTAGTGGTTGGATCCAATGTGGAACAAACAGGTAGAGTTCAGAAGTTCCTTAGTAGCAGGTTCAAAATCAAGGCATTGGGTGACTTGAAATATTTTCTAGGTCTAGAAGGTGCAAGACCCAACAAAAGAATTGTATCCCAATGCAAATATACCTTAGATTTATTGGGTGATGCAGGAATGATTGGGGCTAAGCCAGTAAAGCTACATATGGACCAGAATCTATAGCTGGAAAAAATACATGAAGGACTTTGCATGATGCCACAACAATTTGCAGGAAATTAATTGGAAAAGTTGATGTATTTATCCCTAACTAGACCTGATATTTGTTATGCCATTCAAAATCTTAGCCAATACATGGAAACACCTTCTTACACACATCTTGTTGCAGTCCACAAAGTAATTAAGTATTTGAAGCTTGCACCAGGACAAGGCATCTTATTTCCCTCTTCACTCTCATTGATTCTTCGACCATTTTTTGACTCTCATTAGGTAGCCTGCCCTGATTCTTGAAGATCAAACACTGGTTATTGCATTTTCCTTGGGGATTCATTGATCTTAAGGAAGTCCAAGAAACAAACTGTGGTGTCTCGTTCATCTGCTGAAGCCAAATACAGGTTAATGGCTAGCATTTGTTGTGAGATTACATGGTTAAAATATATTCTATAGGATCTTCAAGTTCATCACTCCCAACATGTCACCTTGCACTCTGCATTGCATATTGCCTCCATCCCGATATTCCACGAAAGGACTAAGCATATAGAATTGGACTGTCACTTAATCAAAGATCAGATCAAGGCTAAACACATTTCTACATCCTATATTCACACTCAATCACAACTTGCGGATATATTCACCAAGGCATTATCTTCTACTACTCTAAGATCTCATTTGTCCACGATGGGAATGGAAAACATCTATTTTCCATCTTGAGGGGGACTGTTAGAATATATAATATAGATAATGTAGCTAGCTTCTCTATTATGTACTAGGCAATAAAAATCAGTTGGAGATATAACCATTCCATAAGGAAGAGAACCTATCAGCTAGCTGCCAGCTTGTGTGATTGCACATG
Organism: Fraxinus xanthoxyloides; assembly: GCA_903798325.1. Lineage (NCBI taxonomy): Eukaryota > Viridiplantae > Streptophyta > Magnoliopsida > Lamiales > Oleaceae > Fraxinus > Fraxinus xanthoxyloides. Next base: position 6,580 of record CAIGRL010038789.1, read on the forward strand.
GTTAGGTGCACAAGTATTCTTTTTGTTGTAATTTGTTAGGATCATCTTTTATCCTTTTACCCCCTCTTTCCTTCTATATATTCACTTGTATACTGATGATAAGGTGTAAGAAGAATTTACTAATTCAATTGTAATCAATCAATTTCCTTTATCATCTTCATCCGGCTGCATTGTTTTCCTCTTTATAATTTCTATTCAGCTGTAAAATCTTACAGGTGATCCAACTAAAATAGTCTATTTACTTGCCTTCATTCCACAATTCCATAAATAATTTATTAATAGTATTAATAAAAGAAATAGCAAAAGATTTCACAAAATATGTGAATAATAATGAGTAAATATGATATACAGCTAAAATTAATGTTTTATTTTAACTCAACTAATAAACTATTTTATAAATTGCTATCAAACGAGACTTAAATTTTTCAAAATTTTGACTATATTCATTTCTTTAAAAATAAAAATAAAAGTCTAATACATGAACAATTTTTAAAATAAGTGACGGTGAAACTTGAGTTTTGCATATTCTTATATCATATGAAACTATCTGGACTAAAAATTTGAATCGTTGAACAGCAGAAAGTTATTTATTTGAATTTTACCTTGGTGTGAATAGCCGCCGAACTCATCTCCATGGTATCTATAGCTGATGAAGCAGCTATCTAGATATGCTTCTCCAGAAATAGAATACTTGCATTCCTCCTCAGCTACTTGCACGGCGCTGCTTACGCACACCCCACAGTCGCAGGCCTCCAAGCTTTCTTCACACTGCGCCATCACATGGATTAATTCATAAGTCGTCTCATAAAATCCGTTCCCGCTCAAAATCCCACTTTCTAATGCTGCAAATGCTTCGTCTTTCACTTCTTCAAATCTGCTTTTTTTCACTTTATATTTGCTGCAAGTTTTGTGAAGAAGCTGAACTCGAGAAGTCTCGATCCCATCAGGCTGATAGTGGATATAGCATCCAGAAAGCTGGATTCGGACCGGTATGTTTGAGCCGCACAGTTCTTTTGACAGTTCGGGGAAGTTTCTCATGCAGTTTCTGCACTCGGATTGGGTGATATCATTTCTGCACTGGAACCGGCCAAAAATCGGACCCATATGATCATTGGAAATGCTGGTTTCATAGAACTTAGAGTGAGAGGACTGGATGAGAAATTCTTCAAAAAGTGAGGAAAGTTCTGAGGAGTGAGAAAGATTGATATTTGTTGAAGTTTGATTTGAACATTGTTTGTATAACAAGTTGTCATGGTCTGTTAAAATGGTGTTTCCTGCAGCTGGTAATATTAGAACAAAATTTAGGGCAAGAATTAGCAGTAGAAGAGAGTGGAGAATTAAAGAAATTGCTGATAGATCCATGCGTGATTATGTTTGAGGTTCATTCGTTCAAGATTGGCTTAAGAGTTTGATGGTAGGTAATTTAAGCACATAATATTCCGCTTTTTGTTAGGAAAAATGATGATGGAAATGTCTTGCAGAAACTTTGCTTTTTTACATGTAATGTTGGTATGTTTTTCACACCAAATTCCATCTACCCCTTCGTGGGGTTTGAGATTGTATCGTTAAGGTAAGATTTCATCGTTGTCCCATCTTATAGTTTTAATAATAAGTTGGTCTCAAACCTTATTATTGTTGTGCCTCATTATTAATGACAGAAACCATATAAATATTCGTTAAAATTATCAAGTATCCATTGCGCTTGCTAACATGTCTTATTTTATATTTTTTGACGTTATGTCAAGTTGGAAGCAAAATGAAGCTTCAAAAAAGTTAGATATTCAAGGATCACCATGATAATGATTTAACGGAAAATTTTGGAAAATTTCCGTTAGTAAGGATCGAATTGCTCCCTTTAAAAGAAGGGATCAAGTTTCTTAGAAAACAATAAATCGAAAATCACTAGTGCAATTTTACCTATATTTAATCCCAAAATGAAAAGCTTTCGAGTGAATTCATCACATTTGATTAATCGTTAACAAGTTATATAAACATTGGCCTATCCTCAATATATTTCGGAAACAACAAGTGAACTCTAGTGTTAATTCTTCAACACATTTTCAAACAATTACATGCTTCTAAATAGGAAATCAAGAAAACAGCATAGCCCCTCTAGAAATGCAATTACCATTCCAAGTGATATCACGTATTCATATATATATATGTATACATATGTATATGTATATCACTTTGTATGACTAATTTTACACAAGCACGAATTATGAACTTATGGTGGCTTCATTTTTTTCTGCTTGATACGTGTGATTGAAAAAGAGTGGGGGAGAAAAGGGTTTTTGTAAATATTCAAGTTAAGAGAAATTTTATTGCTGTTAGGTCAGGTAGATTTGACTTCATATGTATTCAGTACTTGCAGCAAATCCTCAATACCTAAACAAAGATATACATCAACTACTTGTAGTGGAAGAAAATAAATAGTACTAGAAAAATGTTAGAAACTATGAATATGTATGTAGTGTTGGAATTGAGATCAATTCTTTGATTTTTTTTTTCATATTATTTTTGGTCAAAAAACTAATAATAAGACACAAATATAAATATTTGAAAAAAATTTACAATTTTCAAAGACAAAAATATTCTAGTCATAGAAAAAAATTCGCTCATCCAAACATCTAAGTATCACTAAAATATTATGTTGTGGTTTGACCCGAATTTTAGTGGATATTGGACTCTAAATTACAGTGATTTTGAAGAGATCAAAGTTATGAACGAGAGGAAAAAGTCGTCGCATTTTCGCTAATTTAGCTCTAGTTGACCGTTCGAGCGAGCCCCATGGAAAATAACCTGAGAGTTTGTCGCCAACAAATTTTTCTGGCCCAAGTTCGTTTCGTTCTTTGACGTGCTTTTGAACTCCTTTTTCATCTACAACTTAAACCTAGCGTTTACATTTATAGATCACGGCTTGTAATATCATTATTCATTCTAACGTCAAGAGAATAGAGAGAGAACTTCTTGAGAGCCTAGATTTCAATTGAGATTACTGAAAACTTGATATTGTAAACACAAACCTATTGATTATAGTTGATTTTTCTCCTCTAAATTTCTTGTATTCTTATTTTCTTTTTCTTTACCTATATTTCATTATCGTCATTATCTTGTGATCTGAAATTCATAACAAGTGGTATCAGAGCGCAAGGTTGATTGTTCCGCATGATAAGAATGAAGTATGATATTTCATTGTTGGATAGAAACATGAGATTTACATTATGGTAAGTGAATATACGAGTAGTGTTAGCGTAGATGGATTTGGAGGAAGCCTTGGTTGGCTTTGATAGGATTCCTACTACTTGGACGCAGGATGAAAAGCGGTGTAGGAATCGGAAAGCCCAATCTCAAATCACATTCTTCAAGATGTTCTTAAGGAGAAGAGTGTCGCTGCATTGTGGTTGAAGTTGGAGCAACTTTACATGATAAAGAGATTGACCAGAAAGCTACACTTGAAACAACGCTTGTTTTCTCACCGGATGTATGAAAGTATGTCATTGGATGATCACTTAACTATGTTCAAAGAAATTGTGGCTGATTTGGAGACATTTGAGGTTAAGTATGACGAGGAAGACTTGGCTTTGATGTTGTTGTGTTTACTGCCACCATCATATATGACTTTTAGGGATACTATTCTCTATAGTCGGGATATTCTCACCGTGGAAAAGGTCTATAATGCTTTACTATCTAAGGAGAAGATGGGACATCTTGCTGTAGGATCTAAAAATCATGCTGAAGGCTTGATTGTATGTGCGAAGAATCAATATAGGAATATTTGTAGAAATATGAAGGGCAGACTGAAGTCTAAACNATGATCACTTAACTATGTTCAAAGAAATTGTGGCTGATTTGGAGACATTTGAGGTTAAGTATGACGAGGAAGACTTGGCTTTGATGTTGTTGTGTTTACTGCCACCATCATATATGACTTTTAGGGATACTATTCTCTATAGTCGGGATATTCTCACCGTGGAAAAGGTCTATAATGCTTTACTATCTAAGGAGAAGATGGGACATCTTGCTGTAGGATCTAAAAATCATGCTGAAGGCTTGATTGTATGTGCGAAGAATCAATATAGGAATATTTGTAGAAATATGAAGGGCAGACTGAAGTCTAAACATGTTAAGAAGTCATGTCACTAATGTAAGAAGAAGGGGCATATTAGAGCTGATTGCTTCACCTTAAAAAATAGAAACAAAGATGCTGGTGCTATAGAGAAAGGGAAGCAACATGTTAATACATCGGAGGCGGATGTTGTTGAAGATGAGTAAAGTAGTGGAAAGCTTCTTGTGATTTTTGACAGAGATACTAAATCTACTGATGAATGAGTTCTTGACTCGACTTGTACTTTTCATTTGTGTCCTAACAAGGACTGGTTTTCTACATATGAAGAAGTTTCAAGAGGTATTGTGATTATGAGAAATAACGCGCCTTGCAAAATTGTTGGAGTTGGTATAGTTAAAATCAAAATATTCGATGGAGCTGTCGAACACTTACAGATGTAAGACATATTCCAGAGCTGCAACAAAATCTCATATTTTTAAGTGCACTTGACTCAAAGGGCTATAGATACATTGGTAAAGGTAGAGTTTTGAAAGTGAGCAAGGGTGCTCTTGTTGTCATGAAGGGGCATAAAAACTCTACACAATTGTACATTTTGCATTGTTCTATAGTGGTTGGGGATGCAGCAGTTTCTACTACTTCTTTGACAAATGATGAAGTTACAAAACTTTGGTATATGAGGCTCGAGCATACGAGTGAGAATGAGATGACAGACTTGAGTAAAAAGGTACTTTTTGACGGGCATGAGACCAACAAAATAGAGTTTTGTGAGCATTATGCTTTTAGAAAATAGAAGAGAGTCAGATCTACAAAAGGAAGACACAACATGAAGGGAACATTTAGGCTGTGTTTGATTCGCGAAATTTTCCCTGGAAGTAGGAAAATATTTTCTTACTTCTACTTTTTGACTGTTTGATATGCTAAATTTTCCATGGAAAATGTTTTCCTCCCTTTTCCTAGGTACAACCCTTTGATGCACAAAAGGTGGAAAACGTTTTCTCACCTAATAGGTGAA
>CAIGRL010038804.1:0-11328 GCA_903798325.1 Fraxinus xanthoxyloides
AAAAAAAAAAAAAAAACCATTTAATATTTATCCATAATAAAACAAATTATCAAAATCTAACTTGCAAAAATCCCTTATGTTTGATAAAGGCTTTTTTTTTTTGGCATCGATTTACTTCTCTCCTCTTAATGTAAAGGTTTCATGTTCCCCTCTGGTGTTTTTCCTTGATTATTAATCTAAATGTAGTGGTATTATCCAAACCCCCTCCCAACCAACTGGCACAAAGTGAAGTAGGACCAAAAAAAAAAATCGAGAATTAACATCACTACTAATAGGATTCTTAAGGAATCATTGATATTTTTTATTCTCCAATCACCCTCCCCATTGGTATCAGATTTTTCTCATTCTACATCATCATACTCTAATGCCAAAAATAAAATTCCTAGAAAAGGCACCAAAAGATAAATGTGCGAACACCATGGTCACCTTAAGGCTTATAGCCTCAAAGAGCATTATATTAAAGTCTCATGTAGTTTTTGAACAATGAATCGTAACATTTTGGATTTGGTGGAGAGTAAATTCTCGTCCATTGGCCTTTGGGGTTCTCAAAATCTTTAGAGGTCCTTTGGAATTAATTTTTTTCCTAGATTTCTTTCATATCTTTCCTAAATAGAAAACTAAAACACAATAGGTATCTTCCTGCTACACAAATGCACTCATTTTTAACTTTCTGTAAATTTAAATCTTGGCAATGACTACAATGAAAGCTTATGCGTCCATTTTCATTGAAAATTCTGGCAACTATTACATGGAGAAAATCATAATGTTCACAAATAATAAACAAAGAATCTGATAAACCAATAGCATAGATGCTAAAGATTGCCGATATTTCTAATCATTTTGATGAAATTTCATCAACTAAAAAGTAGCGTACTCATTTAATAATCACCATTCAAAATACGATGATTACACCAGTCAGAGTGCAAAAATCAAAATCTCGGAGGTGTAGCACATTATCTACCACATTATAGTCATTTGAAAGCCAAAACAAGTAGATTCAGTGTCCAACCCTAGTATGATTTAGCTTCTACTCCACTTAAAGCCTCTGAACACTAACAAGCAATACCCAGTTTGACAAGATGCAACTCAATTTGATAATAGTGATTCGATCAGAAAATCACAAGCAGAGAGAAGAGCATGTAAATTAAGAAGCAAGCATACGCAATAAGGCCTCGGTGCTCATCCCCATAGGATACCAGCTCAACAAATAGGCGTGAGCAAACTCGTGTTGACCATATCACACACAGTCCCATCAACACCATTATCACCATCCCACCCTGGGGCACAAACAACGACACAGCCGAAAGTATCACAATCGGCAAGATACAGTATCCGATCAGGCTAAGACACCTGTATAAATCAAGATACCCGTTATTGGCCGCTAACATTTTTAAAACAACGTATAGAAACAATGATGCCATAGTAACCCAGCCAAGGATTATCCCGAAATGGAACTTTCCAGCAAGGAGTTGGAAGAGTCCGAATNATAAGGCCTCGGTGCTCATCCCCATAGGATACCAGCTCAACAAATAGGCGTGAGCAAACTCGTGTTGACCATATCACACACAGTCCCATCAACACCATTATCACCATCCCACCCTGGGGCACAAACAACGACACAGCCGAAAGTATCACAATCGGCAAGATACAGTATCCGATCAGGCTAAGACACCTGTATAAATCAAGATACCCGTTATTGGCCGCTAACATTTTTAAAACAACGTATAGAAACAATGATGCCATAGTAACCCAGCCAAGGATTATCCCGAAATGGAACTTTCCAGCAAGGAGTTGGAAGAGTCCGAATGTCATTAGGAAAAGGAAAGGGCCGGATAGATCTGCATCTTCATGGAGACGGGCATCGATTCTATACAGATTGAGGATGGAAATTGTTTTCTGGTATATTTGCTTAGTGTTAATGCCAAGCTCCTCGAGAAGTGGTGGCTCTTCCTCGAATCCAGTGGCGCCGCCGGCGGTGATTGTGGAGGGGAATTGAGGAGTTGAAAACGAAGCCGAAGCGGCAGCAGAATTGACATCAAATGACATGAATGGAATGCCAGGGTTAGAGGATCGTGGGGGGCCAGCGGCGCCGCCAGCAGGGTTTCCGCCGGAGGGGAATATCACCGGAGGCACGTTGAATTCTCTCGCCATCAATCCGAGATATATTAGGATTTCTTTCAAAGATTAATATCGAATTAGAATCAAAAGCACGTGGATAAAACGGATCTAGATATCCGGAGGATTGTGAATAGAAAGGATTCAAATCAAGCAAAATTAGGGTTTTTATTGGGAGGAACTTGGAGAGAAATTTTTCGCGCTTGTTCTACGAAGGCTATGGAACGCATCCCAAGGATTAAAGGAGGACTAAAGTATTTATTTTTTCTTCGATGTTAAGATACAAATTGTATTTTTGGAAAAAATGAAATTTGGGTGTCTAAAAAAACATGCCATAAAAAACATTTTTAAAAGAAAAAGTTTGGGGACTAACATTAAATAAATGTTTAAAGTTTGGTGGCAAACTGAGTTTTTAACAAAGTCCCAACATTAAAGTCGAGTTTGAGGTTACTGCAATAGAAATGGCGGCTATGGCTCGGTTTCAACTCCACCACCCATATTCATTCATCAAACCCTCCATAATCATGTCAAAATCCCCCCCCTCCTCCACACCAATCTTCACACTCAACGCTAATTATTGCAATTATCATATCTCCGGCAACACCTCTCGTCGCCGTATGCTTTCCACCACTTCAGCTGTCGCTTCCAACTCCGAGGTATTTCTCACTTTTCGCTCTATAATTATATACATGCAGTATAGATATTAATTTTTATTTATGAGTGTGTGGAAATAGACTATTTTTATGCTTAAAAATGTGTTGTTTTTTTTTTCATTATTTATAACTTGACTTGCAGAGCAGGAGTACGAATGCCGAATCTAGCTATTCGATTGTTGGTGATCTTCTTGACTATCTAAATGAGTCTTGGACGCATTTTCACGCCACAGGTATCGCATTTGCTTTTTCTTCCCCATATGTGTGATAAAACTAAATGCAATATTGCATGTGGGATGGGAGTACATATTTTGGAGGTTAATCAGTTGTCTACTTCATTTTTTAGAATTTAATTACTTTGTCAGCCTATATCATGCATTATTGATAAAGACTCTCGAAGGGCTGAGTGTGATTCAATTCAATTCAGATAATGAGAATTTGTTCTTCTGAAAATTCTTTCTTAGAATAACTTTTTTCTTGAGAATTAGCAATGTCCATTTATTTTTCCCTTTTAATTGTGAAGATGAAAAGGTAATACTACACTTTCACATAGTTTCATTAGTAGGAGGTGTATGAATTCAGATAAAGAAGGAGCAATTTATTGTGATTATTTTCACATGTCAAGTTTAATTTTAAAGCATTCATTTTTAGGCAGTCTGGCAAAAATTGAAATGCAGGAACCACTCTCTATTGTTCCATAATTCCTCAAGTATGAAACTCTTATTAGGTTACTCGTAGAATTTTCAATAGAGATACGGGGAAAACCTGATATTCAGATGTTGGGAATCGACAATATCAAGTGAATGAACTCGTGTAGTTGTTAGACATGATCTGAAAACAGAAAATAAACTGCAATTTGAATAAGTTTTGGAGAAAATTCAATACCCTTTTCTGCTAATAGAGTTAAACTGGAATGTCGCTGTTTTGATCATGCAAGGGAGCAAATAGCACCATGGTACCTTTACACATACAGAGAAAATTTTTGTTTAGACTCTGGAGAGTTGAAGCATCACAGCCTTTGCTGCACAAAATATTAACTGGCAATGGGACAATGAATGAAGAATATTGTAATTATATGTTCCCATGACAGTGAATTGATAAACTTGCAAGAGTTAGGAAGATGAACCTATTACAGCAGAAGTAACTTGCCTTGATTTTTTGAGGGCCACTATCATCCTTAATCAGAAGAGGCATAAACAGATCTTTATCGCATAGTGCATCAGGAATAAGCTGATGGTATTGTAGGACGGCATAGTAATTGAAAGAACACATACATGGAATAAAAATTGATATGCCATTCTCACATGTTAGAAGTAAAATGTGCAGAATCCTTTAACTGTCTTACCTGGTTAGTGTTTTTAAACTAATTTTGGAAATCATTATAAATTCTGGTTTAGTGTGTCAAAGCATCGGCAATATATGAAATTTCTGTAGGAATTGCACCTGTTACTAATTGTTCTCATGAGTCTCTGCATAGCATCTGTAGTTTACCATGTCTTCCAAAACAACAAATTAGTAAACTTAAATCACTTCTATATTAATGTAATGATACATTTCTCACTTGTACACATTAATGCTTTGTAGCTGAAGCAAAACGACAACTAGTCACTGCTGGATTCCATTTGTTGAACGAGAATGAAGAATGGGAACTGAAGCCTGGTGGACGTTATTTTTTCACTCGTAACATGTCCTCTTTGGTTGCATTTGCCATTGGGGAAAGGTGAGTGTATACATCCTCCTCGTCAAGCACTCCATTACTAGAAAAAGAATACATCCTTGCCAGCCCCAAGCATGCAGATTATTATGCCAAATGGACTGAGGAACTGGCTATTGAACTTCAAATAGATGCATGAATGATACACATCATAGGGCAGGGCTGTATTTCTTCTAAAACTGCTTGCATTGTCTTTACTCATTACTTTACTTTTTGCTTCTCTAAAATTAAACTTTCCTGGTTGCTTCTTTCTTTTCGTAAGGAATTCTTATTCTTTCATCATTGTACTTTCTGATTTTTATTTTTATTGACATCTGACTATCTAACTCTAATACCTTCTCCTATTCTTTCATTATGGTCTCATTGAATAAAAAAATCATTTCTTAGTATTGCAGGTATTCCATTGGTAATGGTTTTCATGTGATTGCTGCACATACAGATAGCCCATGTCTAAAACTGAAGCCAAAGTATTCTTCGTCCAAATCCGGCTATCTCATGGTCAACGTACAAACTTATGGTAGTGGTTTATGGCACACTTGGTTCGACAGGGACCTAAGTTTAGCTGGAAGAGTCATTTTGAGAGCTGATGATGGTTCCTTTTCACATAAACTTGTGAAAATTAATAGACCTCTATTGCGAGTACCTACATTAGCCATTCATCTCAACAGGTATTTTGATTTCTTCCAAGGGTTGGTTTTTCTTTTAGTTTCTCCTTACATCGTAATGCAAAAAAATTCAATTCTATATTCTGGATTAAAAATGCAGTGACTGCTGTTTAATACTTTCAAATATTGTGTTAGAGTAAATCACAATTCCGTGATTTATACATAGTCACACACACATATATTTCATCTTAAAAGCTGTTTCTGGTTAGTTTTGGGAAGACTTGTGACATTATCAATTTGAAAATTGATCGATGAACTCATTGACTCATCCAAGTCAGCATATACTGACTTTGGAAGTTGTTAAGAATTTATAACGTTTAGAAATTAAAAAGAATCTAAATTTGCTATAATGGTTTCATGTAACTTGTTTTTGCTTGTCTATAAAAAAAATATACTTTCAGTCTCTTCCACCATATTACTGGTTAGAACTAAGTGAACTATAAGATGTCTTTGGCATCTGTTAAAAAGGAAATTCTGTATTTATAATCTACGTGAACTTTTTGAAATTCTGGCTTATTGAATAGATAGCAAGGCAAGAATATGGATCTCTCTCTAGGATGCTCATATGTGCTTCATAAGAAAATTTGAACATCCACGAAGTCGCTTTTTCTTCAAGAAGATAGGCTATGGCTAATTCTGAAAATCCATCTCTTTCCTCTTAATTCAGCTGAGATGCTATACATTTTCTTCTTTTAGAAAAGTTTTTGTCCTTGGGGCTATTTCACAATTACTGTTTTCAGGAGAAGTTCTAACATTAGTTTGACTTTGACAGTTCATATTTTCAGTGTTTTATTGCATATCTTCAAGTTTCAAATGTTACCAAAGTTAGAAGTTATTGCTTTATCTGTTATTCCACTTCATAAAGCGTGCCGTTCACTATTTTGGTTCTCTCAAGGTTTCTTCTATGTTCTAATTGATTCCTTGAGGACCATACTATGTTGTTTTCAATTTTCTTAACATCTTTCCAACATATTAACCCATCCACTGAACAACTGTGGTAACTGGTAAAAGTGTATTGTTATCACGTTGGCAGCATCACTGATACCTTTTGCTTTGTTGTTGTTAGGACAGTAAATACAGATGGGTTTAAGCCAAACCTGGAGACTCACCTTATCCCACTATTGGCAACAGAACCAGAGAAAGCGTTGTCTGAGCTCAATGATAAAATGAATGCATCCTCTTCAAAAGATCCACATCATCAACTGCTCATGGAGGTACCTCTTTGATTTATCTGTGGTAATAAAATCTATAACAAGTTGCAATGGGGCTGCAGTGAGGGTGGACTATTCTTAAGCATTGCATAGTGACGTTAGGGGTAGAGAAAGATTAGGTAAAGAGAGGTGCAAGATTTCAATTAGAATATTTGAAATAAGAAGTTACTTATATATCCGTGATAAAATATTTTCCGTTTAAAGCAATATTTCTTTTTCCAAAAAGTTACATACTTCTTCGGTTGTCGACTTTTAATACTTGTCCACATAGAGGTGAAGCCAGATGTTTGGAAGCAGATACTTTCTTTGGATTTTAAAGTCATGCTTTTGGCTTCTCAATATCGCGCAGCATGGTCCTCAAAGTTAGGTCATTTTTTTATATTTCCACTAACCACTTTGTCATATCCATTTATCTGCTTGGTCCAATCCTGCTGAAATAAATGAAAACTATCAAAGTTTTGGTACCCTTGCACCAACGTGATCTTCATTTATCATGAATTCTTGCTTCAACTGTTCTGTGTGCACATGCCGTTAGTAGTTAGTCTCTTAAAGTCCTCGAATCAATTGTTAAATCCAAATATTTGATTGATAAATATAATATCAATCAGCTAGATAGTCTGCTTAAGTGATTGATCATAACTATTTCATTTTCTGCTACATTTTACGAGGAATTTCTGTGTTTTTCCTGGGGACATTTAGAGTATCCGCAGCAATTTAACATTTTAGATGATAAAACTTTCTTCCCTTATGAAATAAGAAAGTTGTCTGATGGATTTTGGCCGAATATCACAATGATTAAGAATATATAAACCGGAAAGTGCGTATATTGTTTGAATATTACATGCCATTTTTTATCCACTTTACCAGTTCTCCTGAATAAATTCTCTCTGATGGGTAGTCTCATCCCACAAATTTACTACATGATTGTATGTTTCTCTTAGAACTCATGAAGTGTCTTCGTTGGACCTATTATCTCCTGTAATGCCTACAATTGTTACGAGATAGAGAAAAAATAGATGATGTACAATAATTACATTATGTGTTGCATTATATATTGCTTATGGTGCTTGCGGTATTGGACATCTTTAGTAATTGCCACTTATGTCATTTTTCAGATCTTGTCAGATGAGTTAGGCTGTAAAGTTGAAAATATAGCCAGCGTGGAGTTAAATGTTTGCGATACCCAACCTAGCTGCCTTGGAGGTGCTAATAATGAATTCATATTTTCTGGGAGATTGGATAATCTAGCTTCAAGCTTTTGTGCCTTGAGAGCTCTTGTTGATTCATGTGCATCACTGGAAGATTTAGCAAATGAGCATGCAATTAGGATGATTGCTCTGTTTGATAATGAGGAGGTAATATTAGTTTGTAGCCTTGAGGGCAGGATCATCATTTTCCCCCCCTTAAAATGTTCTACCGCTGACTATGATCATATGTATGAGAATGGGAACTAAACAGATTGGATTAATTTACCGTTTTGCATGATATATTTTCATCACATGATAGTGGCCCAAGGACTTTAAGCTTATGAGATTTGCCACCATTCAGACTGAAATTATTGTATTTTGGAAAAGATTTTACCATTTTTTTAGATGTTCTGGAAGATTCATAGCCAACGAAAGGTCTCATGATTTTTGTTGCACGGACTGTTCAACTAGTGTGACTTGTCCGTGTTGAACACGTGTCAGATACCAACACTCTACAATGATCATTTTTCATTCTTTATTAGTAATATTATATATTTTTAACTTAAAATTATTATTAAATAACAAGTACAATAGATACTCATATTTAAAAGATTTCAACAAGAAAATTAATAACAAGTACAAAGCAAATTTATACTATATAAATAAAGAATTTCAAAAAATTTAATCAACGTGCCGTGTCGTGTCAGTACTTTTTTGAAAAATTGTGTGTCAGCATGTCTGACGTGTGTCGTGTCCATACAGGTGCATCATAGCTCATGACACGTGTCATGTCCATATAGATGCATCATAGCTCATGATTATCCGTGCAACAATATGAAAAGTGAAATGCATGATTGGAAAATCACTAATGCTGGTATTGTAGATGTTTGTAAATATTTTCAATTAGTTCTAAGTGGAAGAATAATTATTTTCAATTTTTGCTATACACAACATTTCATTTGCTGTATGGCTGTGTATTTTCCTTTTCTTTTCTTCCTTTTTTTGGTTCATTCATTCCTGCATCTACTAAACTTCATGTTTTACAGGTTGGTTCAGATTCATACCAGGGAGCTGGTGCACCAACAATGTTTGAGGCCATGAGACGAATAACTGCTTGCTTAGGTCATCAATCTGTTGGGGAATGTGCTTTTGCACGTGCAATTCGTCATTCTTTCCTTGGTATGTTTGATCCTTCTATAGCTAGATTATATTGTCTTTGGCTCGAACTAATCCGTTTTGTGTAAATTCATTTTTTCTCAAAACAAGTTTTCATTCCTTGCACATCCAATTTATTTTGAATACAATTTTTTTTTATCCCAAAAAGAAAGATCCCCATTTCAGACTTTCAACCCAAAACATGTGTTCTTGTGTACTAGTAAGTGGGGTGATTTTAGAAGGGAGTGAATACTTTTGAATTTTTGTGCGTATATAAATGCAGAGATGAAGGAAAAAGGAGGGAGAAAAAAAACAAAAGATATTTCTTGCACAGAATCTGTGTCAACTCTGCGAGGGTCTAGTTGGCCAAATAGGGGGTTGGGATTGAAAACTGGGCCCAGTCGAGAACAAAAAACAACACTTAGGAATGTAAGACTACTTTTAGTAGGGGTAAAACAAACATTTGCTGAAAGTTAAAGTAAGAATAAGGCTATTCAAATGCTTTGACTGTAAAGCTAGTTTCCATAAGGGTATAATGAACACTTGCTATGAAGTTGCAAAAAAAAAGGATATTTTGACAACAGAAGGTCATTTTTATCTAGGACTTCGAAAACATTTCAAAAATTTCTCTCTGGTATTATTGTATTTGACTGTTTCTCCTTGTTCAGTTTCTTCCAAGTGGAATCTCAAGTCTGATTTCTGATAAGAACTTACCTTGTAGTGTCTGCTGACATGGCTCATGGAGTCCACCCAAACTTTACGGATAAGCATGAAGAAAACCATCGTCCATTATTGCAAAAGGGGCTTGTTATCAAACATAACGCAAACCAACGTTATGCTACTAGTGGAGTTACAGCTTTTCTGTTCAAAGAAGTTGCAAAAATTCACAATCTTCCAACTCAGGTAATTGCATTCTATGTACTTCAGAAAAGTCTTGAGCGAAACAGGAGGAAAGTAAAACTGAAACTTGAATGGGGGTCTCCATTTGGTCACCCATCTTTTTATTTTTTGGTTCCAGTTTGGTCAATTAAACTTTACATTATGTTCCTTTTTAGTCACTCCTACCTTCTGTCCCTGTGGCCGCTGCCACTAGCAATGCCAGTCAGCACCTGTTGGTGACAAACAACTACTCATGACGTTCTTAATTCTTGTTTTTGTAAACAAGATATATAAACCTTTGTCAAAAAGTTGTTTAATTATGATCTCATATGTCAAGTCCGGAGTCCCCGTGATGCTATTTGTGGCATTGCATTATTCATCATGCAATGCTAATAGACATGGTTTCATGCATTTAAATATAATCGTAAAGAGAGCTCATTTTCTGTTTTATGACGTGACAAAATATTTGTCCTACAGAACATCCAAAATTATTTCGGGATGGATGATTGAAGTGCTTCATTAAAATCTACCAGACATGATTATTTTAACTCTTGGTTGACTTCCAATACTTCTAGTCCTTGTAGTTATGATGTAAGCATGTTATTTGCCTTTTTCTGCAGGACTTTGTCGTGAGAAATGATATGGGATGTGGATCAACTATAGGTCCCATACTGGCTTCAGGAGTTGGAATTCGTACTGTTGATTGTGGCATAGCTCAGTTATCCATGCACAGGTAAGTTAATAATTTTAGTAACTATGCAAGAAGTATGAGAAATTGAGAATCCATGCAGAGCTCTGGAACGAATATTTGAAATCCTTACTAGCTCTTTGAACCATTTGCTTCCCTTTACTTTCTACTATCAGAAAGATGTAAGTTTAGGAAGAGAGCTTAAATCTGTTTCCATTCTTACTGTTATGGTGTAGAACAGAGTGGGTTGCTTCTCTGTAATCATTGTTAATTACACTGACTTCTAGTTTGAGACGTCAGCTATGGACTAAATCAGGGGTGGACCCACATGCATGTGTGGTCAACTGATCCCACAATTTTTAAATTTTTTTTTTTTCTTTTTTCAAAAATTCTGTAGACAAGCCAAGGATCGTTTGGGTGAGGGAAAAAAACACTCCCATCTCAACTTCAAACCTTGGTCAATTTCTCTCTTTCTTGCTCTAATTTTCATTATCATCCAATTTATTTTCTGGGTTTTTCAATTCCCCAAGAAATCTAAACCGTGTTCTGATTATTTCTCTGAATTTTTATTCTTTTCTACTATTTCCGAATTGGAATTCGAGGGCTTTGTTTTTCATACTTTTTTCAAATTGGCATTGATTGATTTCTAGAGTTGAAATGAACTTGATGGTAAAGTTTTGCATGGACAAAAATTAAAGTTTTTGTTGGTTAAAATTGAGGTTTGTTAACAATAAAAATTAGATTTTGTTAATTATTTACTTTGAAATAATGATGTCAAAATATATTCGAGCTTGTTGGTATCTGAGTTATGTTCCTTTGTATGTAATGGTTTTATAGTTGATTTTCTCTCCTTTTACTTTTCTATGTTATTATTCGTGATTGAGGATGTGAGATTTTGACGTTGCAATTGATTTTGGAGGAGCGTTTAAAATTCTAGGTTTTAAT
Source organism: Fraxinus xanthoxyloides (assembly GCA_903798325.1). NCBI lineage: Eukaryota > Viridiplantae > Streptophyta > Magnoliopsida > Lamiales > Oleaceae > Fraxinus > Fraxinus xanthoxyloides. Next base: position 11,213 of record CAIGRL010038804.1, read on the forward strand.
GTTTATGTTTCATTTCCTCTCTTTTTAATATCCTTTAAACCTTTTCACCCAAATCCGTGATTCAATCGAAAATATGTACTATAAATTTAAAAGTGCAAAGGAATATGATTGATGGG
>CAIGRL010038931.1:0-22109 GCA_903798325.1 Fraxinus xanthoxyloides
CCAACACTACATTGTTGAAAACTTAGCATAGATTGCTTAGAACTATGTCCCTCTTCACCTTTGTAAAAAAAAAAAAAAAAGCCTTGCTCTATTCACTTATGTGCCTTTTCTTTAACCAATTATGTGCTGCATGACTTTGCTTTTTAATCTCACCTATCGAGAACATGCAATCAGGCACTGTTGTTGACTTTGTAGCCTTCCATAAGTATTTCTTTAGAATCAACCCCTTGAAATCGGCTTTGAAGGAATTGGTATACTTGTGTATAACACAATACCAAAGTTCTGCCTCGGGATACAAATTTTCTATCACATTCTGTAAACCCTTTTGCCTATCTGTCATAAAAGTCCATTCATTGCTATTCAAAATTTTCAAATCTTCACCCAAATGTTGTATAAACCACCTCCATATAGTAGCATTCTCTTTCTTAACTATAGCATATGCTACTGGGTAAATACAATTATTGGAATCTAATGACACTGTTAGAAGCATTAGCCCTCCAAACGTCCCTTTCAAGAAACACCCATCCAACCCTAAAAGTTGTCTACAACATGCCAAAAACCCTCTCTTGCAAGCTTCTAAACATATATGTATTTCTTAAAACTTTGAAACATGCATGTAAACCAAAGATTAGTTCTTAAAATTTCAGCCGCAAAAAAACTAAACAATCCAAAATGATGCTCATCAGATCCGTGTATCATTACTCTAGCATATTTTCTACTCCATGCCATAACTTTATTTATTGTCAACTTGAGATCGGCCTTTACAACCTTCATAAATAGCTTAGACCTCCAATCAGGGTCAACTTTGAACATTTCTAAATACTTCTCTATTATGTATTTAACAGTGCAATGCCTATTTGTTCTATCATTTATGCATGTATGTTTTGAGATTTTAGACTTCATATGTACGTACCTTTTTTTTCTTTTCCATGATGCTCATATCCTCCATGTATAGCCTAATTTACAAATGGTCTGGGCTCTAAACTCATCATTAGGCCTAAACTTAAAGTTGCACATGGTTGCTACTCCGTGGTTCCTAACTGCTTGCCTAAACTCCGCTATATTTTTAAACTGTTTTCCAACCTCCAGCTGAGGATCTAATTTCTCCTTCTCTGATCATAAACAAGGAAATGATAAACGTTTTCTTCATTGGAAGAATAATCGGTGTGCAAATCATCTTCACTTGGGCAATAGCCATCATCTAATCCCACCTCTTCTTCCCTAATAGTTTGAAGTTCGACGACATGCCTGCATTCAATCCAACCAAAATATGTTCACTTGCATTATTGTCTAATTGAAAAGTTTCATCGTTGATATCATCGTCTGAATCATTCAAATGACATTCAATGGTACCACTGCGTCATCTTCAAATGTATTATCTACAAAGTTAAGTATCAGAGCATTGTGAGTAGACAACTCTACAATGGCTATAATATAGAAATAAGCATATGAGTGAACTTCAAGTATAATAAAATTTTAGGATGCTCTGGGCTGCTATAAATATGAATATTTATTAGCTTGACTTAGTATGAAGTTTGTGAAGTGTCAAGGAAAAACACAAGTCATTAGTGTATGGGAGCTTAGATTTGATACATGTTGCTGGTGTGTTCCACAAACATCAATAGAGAAATATGAAATCCTAAGGCTATGAAAACCTAAAATCATATAAAATGAGGCAAAAAGAAAAAAAAAATGTGAAACCCAAAATCCAATTCCGTTCAGACTCTAAATCACATGAAACGATGTGGTCCAATAACAAGGTGGTCGACAAATTCCTGAATTGCATATATAAAAAGAAGACGTGGGGTACTTAAAGTCTCATTCCATCAAAAAATGTTAAAATTATTTACTTCCTTGTGGTCCTTCTTCTATTGTCTCCAAAATTGCCTCTTCAATGCCTGCCATTAGTGGGACTTGTGGGCACTTTTGTGGATGAAAGTAGAGTTTTCTTAATTTGAAGATCTATGAGAAATCGTTTTAATTTGGGATTCACATTGGACAAAATGGTTTGGGAATGATGTGGGAAATGAATTGATTTGAAATTTGCTTCATCAATTTTGGAATTTCTAGATTAGGGATGAATAAATTGTTTTAGGATGAAGGAAAATGTAAGTTTGATTAATTGTTTTTGTCAAGGTGACAATAATTAATGGAGTTCGTTGACACATAGGATTTTCACCAGTCATGTGTAACTTTTTCTCTAGATGGATGGATGTAAACAATCGGGTGATGGACGAGTAACTTTTTTGTAAAAGTGAGTGAGCAATCAATAATATTTTATTTTTGGACGAGCAAGTAGTGATCAGAGCTAAATGTTAGTGATGAGTGCATTAATTAACTAGAACAAAACCCTATGTCAAATTAAATTACTTAAAAAATAGAATTAATTTCAACTGAATAAATTATTAACAAACAAAATATGGCACTTTTACCCAATTAAAGGAGTTTTTAATATTCCTTGTTAAGTATAATTTATTTTTAGCCACCGTTTGTTTTTCATACTTTTTTACTAAAAATGAGAAATATGATCATTATATATCACATAAAATCTTCAGATTTGAATTTTTATCTTTTGTGTGAGGTCCAATAATAACTATATTTTTCATTCTCATTCTATAATAATAATGTGGATCAGACGGAACTTATTTAAACTATAAAATATAATATCATTTCTATCTATTTCTATTTGGGGTTTTTTAATCAAAATTCTCAGAACCTTCTCTTATTTCAATTCTGGCTCTGGAGTGTACGATCCAGAAACTATCAGGGTTTATCTGTAAATGGAAATGGCGAAAACCCCAACTAGCGAATCGAATTTCAAACGCAACGCTACGAAGAAAGAGCTTCAGGATTTGTGTAGGGAGCATGGTCTGTCTCCTTACAAGACTAAAGCTAATTTGCACAAATCTTTGCGCCCCTATTACAAGGTTAAATTTACTTATTTCAGAATTTTATTAGTTACATTTTGAACTATTTTCAATTATTTAAAAAGTTTCATGCTAAACAATTTAAATAACTGTTGCATTTATCAATTTATCGTTTATCTGCTGTGGTAATTATTTTACGTATATGCCAACTATATCAATTTATCATTTAGCTTGCTTGGATCTGAGGGAGCATATTATATGTTAATATCAATATGTTGTATTAAAAAATGGGACTGAATTATGTGAAAGATGGCACTTGTTTCTCTTATTAGTAAGGATCGGAGTTAGTTTCTTAAATTGATTTTATTTAGTTTCTTAAATTGATTTTATTACCTTTTTTCTGACTTTTTATGTTTTGTTATAGCTTTTCAGAAAAGTTATGAAGCTTAATGTATATATTAACGATATATATCATCAAAGCTCAAATGTTTACACTTGGCGACTGTCTAACAATATTCATTATGTTTCCTTTTATATGACATTTTAAGATAGAGTTACATGGATAGAAATAATGATAACATATGTCTCAGTCCTAGTGTCGCAGGAAGCAAGAATCAACTTCAAATGGATAAGGCGAAGCAATAAAATAATAAACAGATTCAAGTTTCCAGTGCAAATGAGCTCTTAAGAGAGCTGATAGAAACATTTATTTAAGCAAGAATAAAGAACCGTGTTTCCCTAAAATAAGAAAAGACAATAGTGCCCATGATGAACCACATGTCTGGCACATGTCCAACGGATTGGAAAAGTAACTAGAAGACACAAAAACACCAGAAAACAAAATCACTACAGGAACGCAAAGTTAACATTTATGTGCCAGATATTATAGGTCGAACAAAGCGTTCTTTTTTATTTCAGAAACAAAAGCAAGACAATGTCAATTGGTTCTATCTAGCCCAGCTAGTTTTTGCAGGTATCTTAATAGCAACTCGAGCCTCGTGCCAAGCTATTATATCATACGTACGAGATAGGGCACAAAGCTTGGGTCGTTACTCCTAGGACCCAATTTTATCGAAAGGCACCATTAATTTCTTACATGGCGAATATTTTCTTTCATCGTTATATAAATATGTTTATCTTCTAAATGAAGTTTCTTTTGGAAATCCGTGTCACAGGTGATAGGGATGGCGACAAACCCAACTAGTAAAGTGATTGATGATACAAACATAACCAAGAAAGAGCTTCAGAAATTGTGCAGTAAGTATGGTCTGTCCCCTTATGACACTAAAACCAACTTGCTCAGCTCATTGCGCACCTATTTCCAGGTCAAACTTACTTATTTCATAATATTATTCATTGCACTTTTAAATACTTTCAATAATTTTAAATACTGCATGTTGAACAATTTTAATGATTGTTACATTTTCTTCTTGTTGGCATTTATCAATGATATGTTTACACGTATGTGCCAATTCTATAATTCTCTTTCTAGATGCATTGTAATCTTATATTTTTATCTTTTACCTTGTGTTTGATTCAATCAGTTCACAGGCATCAACTACTTTTGACCCTTGTTGTTATATTTTCTGAGTTAATGAAGATGTTTCTGCTTGGAAATGTCTTTAATATTAATACTTCTGTCGCGAAATCTTGATCCGAACTTAGTTTAATCAACCAAATAAACACCAACCGAGGAGGCTCGACCCACAACTTTACCACTTGGTTGCCACAAGTTTAATCACCTACGAAGGGTACACTTGGTGATTGATTTGCAAGCCACAAAGAAAGAGAGAATAGAGTAGCAATTGGAACCTCACGGAAGAAGACCAAAACTGGCCAAACCTCATGTTTTTCTCTCTCTCACAAAGCAACACACGAACGGCTGTCGCACGAAGTCAGATATATATTACTTAGGTTATCACAATTTGGGCTGAGAATGGGGAGCTAATGGGCCAACAAACAAAAAAGGCAATCCAATGGGCCAACAAGCATAATAACCAATATATCAACACCAATGTAAAGCCAAAACTTGGACCATCCAAAAGTGTTGGACCACGAGCAACATTAACACAATTAAGGTGGTGTCTGACACCAATTTTAGTAGAAAAAATGTGTTTTTAAATAGTGACTGATAGAAGAATGTGTGGTTAAAAAGTAAGGAAATTTTTTAGGTTTATGTGTAATATTATTTTATTGATAGAATGTGTGGTCGAAATGAAGAAAGAGAAAAAGAATGAGAATGAGAAAAAATGGGTGCCAAACGCGGGCTAAGTTGCTTCTAGTGACCCCAAGTTATTTTCGGGTCGAGCCATCACTAAAGTGTTGATATAAATTATCCAACGTCGGTTTAACATCATCGCCCGATATTTATTGGGTATCAAAAACCCAACAACTTCCATTCAAGTACTGCTATTGCTTTTCCCTTCTTGTTATGCCTTTTTACTTGCTTGATTTGAGGGATTATATCATGTGTTAAATATCAGCATGTTGTTTTAAAATCTGGGAATTAATTATGAAAATGTTGGGAATATCTCTTATTGTGACAGATTTGAAAAACTTTAACTTAAACATTTAGCGACTGTTAACCAACTTCATTTTGTTTCCTTTTATTTATGATACTTTAAGATAGCGATACAGGGACAGAAATGGGATGAGTAATAATGATGGCTGAGTTGATAAGCAGCAAAGAGAAATTAAACAAACAAAGTAAACTTTTGAAGGGGTTCAAGTTTCCAGGGAAAAAGAGTCCCTAAGAGAGCTATAGGAGTATAGCATATTTAGCAATCATTGGATTGAACCACATGACTATCACGTCTAATGGACCAGAAAACTAACTAAAAAGATGTAGAAACACCATAAAACAAAGTTACTTCTAAAATGAAAATTAAACATTAAGAGAACCACGAGCAAGATGGAATCAACTGGTTATAGCAGGCACAACAGTTTTGTTAGGTCTCTTAGATGCTATTCTATCATCTAGGACCCAATCTCCATCAAGTTTTATTAAATATAGAAGACTTTCTTTCATGAGAATATACATAAATTTGTCTTCCCTATGAAGTTTCTCCAATGCAAATATCATTAAACTATTGGCATGCTTTCCTTAAAACATCAGTACTTTTTCTTATTAATATTTTAATTTTATAGATATTTTGGATTTTTAGATGAGAGGTTAGGATGGTCTTCAAATGTTGATGCAACATATCGCTTTAGTATTCTTTGTTCATGGTGTTTAAAAAAGTTGTTGAAGGCTTATTGCTATAGAACAATATCGAACAAGAACAAGATGGAGAAAAGCAAAAAGAAGAAGAGAAAGAAGAAGAGGGAAAATAAAGAGAATTTAGAGGGAGAAACATATCAAATTTATTCAAAAGTATGTCTTAATATAAAGCGTAAGCTCCTTTATATAGGGTTTAAATTAGGTTAATTTATGTAAGAATTACCTAACGAAATAGTATAGAATCTATCAATTTAGGTAAGAAACAACTATTAAAATACTAGAGAATATCAATTGGTCAGACATTGAGTTTGCTCCTCAATGGTCACCAGTTCGAGTCCCCTCAGGGCCACTGAGATGAGTACTCGGTTATAAATTTCAGGGCCCCGTGAGATTAGTCAAGGTGCGCGCAAGCTGGCCCGAACATCCATGCTTATAAAAAAAAAATACTAGAAAATATAAAATCCTAAATAAGTATTCAATTTGGAAGGCATCCCATATAATGTATTTTCTAGGATTCCCATCACTTACACCCAGTCTCATGTGAGGCTTTTATTAAACGTGTTTTTCAAGTGTAGTTTTGTAGGGCTTATGCCTCAAGGTGAAGTTATAGGATACTTATTGTGACAACACAAATTCTTAACGATTTAAGTGTCACTGAAATTTAAATTAAACTGAATAAATAGGATTTTTATAAGAATAATCATGATTCAACGTTATTCATAATAAGTGTATTTTAAAGAAAATACGTTTGACATAAGGAAAACTTAAAATGACTTCAACATAAATTAACTAAAATTCAACATAACTTCAAGAAAATTATCTTAAATATCCCATGACGGCATTTGTCTTTGCATTGAACTCCTCAAACCATTAATTTTTTTGAAAAGGAAAAAAGAACATAATGTGTGATAAAATCTCAATAAGTGTGTGAGTAATTTTTTTTGTTTATGTATATGCATTTAATGGAGAATTTCGTACTTTCATAGAAAGAGACGAAAATTGGACCTAACTTAGATGGCACCAAGTTTTCGTGCATAGCACTACTATACTCCAGCTCGTCCATACAATCTTATATACAATATAGACCATAACTTAACATAACTTTGAAATAACATAAGAGGGATTACTCACGTAATAACGTAATAACACACTTACCTTCTTCACTGGACAAATTAAAATAATAGAAATGATTGTTTGGAGAGAGATCCTTGAGCTGTGTGTGGAGTTGAGTATTCACGTGTGATTGTGTACGCGTACGACTATATTTAATATTAAAAGAAAGAGTAAAGGTGGAAAGACAAAAGTGATATACGGAAAGAGGAAGTGTGCAAATGGTTGATGTGGGGTAGTATGTAGTGTTGGGTTTATCTCCTATTTATAGTTTGAATTCTTGGACTATGTATAGAAAAGTGAAATGAAATGGATAGATATTAGGTATGGTCAATGCATAAATAATGTATTATCTTGAAAGTGGTCCAATCAATACCTTTAACCATGTGGTCAATTCAATTGACTTGTCTTGAAACTTGGTGTAAATAATGCATGTTGTCAAATCAATTACCTTTATTTATGTGGTCAAATTAATTACGTTGGCTTGAAATGTGGCGTGAATAATGCATGTGGTCAAATAAATTTTAAATCATGACTAGTTGGCATATTTACATATATTTTATGCATGATTTATCTAGTTTCCAAGATAACTCTCCAATTGGGTCTTCAAACTATTGGTTAGTAATTAGTAAGGTCATTAGACTTTAATAATAGAGCACTTAATTTCTAAACTTAAATATAGTAGTAAAAAATTTGGATGTCACACTTATGGCTTGTTTCAACTTCTAGTAGTAGACTATAACTTTGTTATGTGATTTACTAAGTTAAAAATTTATTATTTTCTACTTTATTGAACTGTTTGTTTGCAAGATAGACTTTTTACTCTATTGGATTTTAAGATAGTATATGATTTATTATGAGCAATTTCTTGTATTTTTTCTGTATTATTTTATGGGTTTGTCTTGAGGCTTACACCTCACTTTACAGAGGCAAAATGTCTCGGTACTCAATTGTCACCAGTTCGAGTCTCTTTAGGGCCACTGAGGTGAGTATCCGACTGTAAACTTCAGGGCCTCGTGGGATTAATCGATGTACACGCAAGTTGGCCCAAACATCCACGGTTATAAAAAAAGTGTGGAAGTGTCAATATGAAGGTGTGATTGAACAGAAATTTGGGTGCTTGAAATGGTAGTCAAGACAAAGCACAATCAGCTATTGATTACAGTTTAATTCCTTTCGCTTAACAATAATAAAAGAATTTATATGTATATTTGGGGATAATCGAAGTGTAGAGTTCGTGTCCAAGTTCAACATGTGATGCTCAGAAATGGGTCATGGTCACAATTCAATCCTTGTGTTTCCACTTAAGATAGTTTTCAAATGATAGCTACATGAAACAATAGAAATATATAGTTAAACAATGTTGAAAAGCTCTAATACGTTATTTTTATATTCCAAGGAGTGTTCTACGGTACCGGTAATTATAAATCTCGAAATTTCTCATTTCTTAAACTAAAAGATAAACAAATTAACTATTTCTGATTTCCACCTTCATTCACTGCAGTAGACTTCCAATCTCCAAAGTGTTACTCTTTAACATAATTATCAATCTTTAAGATGAATTTAAGGACTTAATTGGCCATATAGTTAGCAGACCTGACCATATGCTTAGAAGAATGTAATAAGAATCATTAAGATAAAACTAGAAATCTTACAGTGGTGACATCTTCTCTCTGACTCACCAATCGAGGGTTAAAGCACTTATTAAAATCTTGCTGGATTCAAGTGTTAACCAAATAATTTTAATTACATGCTTTCTTGTCAATGTCCCTAGCGGTTAACCTCTCTTATTGTTGCTTTTAATAGGATTAAGGATCCATTTGACATGACTTTTAAAAAGTCAAAATGAGCGTTTGAGATCCAAACAGGAGGCAAAAGTCATGCCAAATGTGCCATAGATTATTTTGATAATTACCAAGGGTTGGAGTCACTCTTAAAATGCAATTCTATTTATCAATAGTTACTTCATTGTGATGGTTTCTATGTATATTCTATATCTTCTCATTTAATTCATTGATGTTAACCATATTTGCGATAATAAATTTGAGTAATGAGTAACTTAGAAAGGTTAATCTGAAAGACATTGCCACTTGAGTTCAATTTAGGGAGTGATCACTTTTGAACATGCTTTTCTTACCAATATGTACTTGATTGTGATGGTTGCCATAATTGTTCTAAATCCGCCCCTTTTAATTCATTGACGTTAACATCATAAATTGAGTAACGAGTTACTCAGAAAAGTTAAGCTCACTTGACTTCAATTTAGGGAATGAGTTATAGATGCTAATTCGTGGATACGACAGCGGGAAGTAAGGTGTATATTGATTTGGAAGGACTAAGTTTTTGCTTAAAACTTCTCTTTTGGCATTTCTATTACAGGATATTTTTCTGGCACTATAAGGTCTACTATTAATTGATTGTTAGGCTTCTTTTTTGTGTTTGAAATATTTAGCATAGAGAAACTCTAGTTGCGCTCTATTCTCTGTAGATAGCTTCTTTGCTATTAAAATTGAAGCAGGGTTCGTCATTCACTTACCAATGGCAGCTATGATGTTATATCAAGTATAATCTCTGAAGTTAAACCATAAAGGCTCATGTGCTTGTTGATTACCACATTACATATGAATTTAGGTTGGACCTTTTCTCTATAGGTTTATGTTTTGGGCTAGTTCTAAAGATATGCACACACAATCTTAATTGATTTGTTTGCAATGTGTCCTCAATGATATCCATATCAACTCACATATATGTTTATTACTTGTATCTTTTTTCTGCATAACATATTTATGTGGATGTTGTTTCTTTATAGTTGTACTTGCATTGTCTTGTAATCTTATAAATATATAGAGTTCTCCTAATCTTGCAAGAATATGATCACAAAAAACCCAAAGGCGATTTCTTTTGAGTAACATCATGAGCGATTTTTTCCTCCTTGTGAGCCTGAGCATTGCCAAATTGTCAATTTTTGATATTTTGTGACCTCGAGTTCTTACTACCTTCTAGAAGTAATTCAAATTGACGTATTTCATTTCGCGTACTCTACACAATTTTAATCTCAAAGTGATCCCTTTTTACTCCCCGTCACCAATACAATGCCATCCACAAAATCTATTTCATGGGACCTCATAGTGTATGCCCTTTGATAGCTTAACTGAAAAAATAAAACAATGTCGACTTAAAGTTGATTGCTGTTGAAACCTTAACAGGACTGGAGGTTCACTGAACTCTACTAATGGTAGTACAGATCTATGGTCATAGCCCTTTCCAACATGATCTTGATGTCATTCATAAACCTAGTTTTTAGTCTCTTTCGTCAAGCCCAGCGTAATACGTGCTGAAAACCCTACCATACACCTGTTCTAGATCAATGTAATCAATGGGCAATGTTCACAGGTAGCATAAACTTCATTTGCATGTTTTACATATAACAATTAAATGACTTGCTTGTTGTGTGTTACTACCATGTTGTTTCTTTAGGTCCCATAGCATATATAACTTTCATGTTCCTGATATTTGGCAAATTCTCAGAAGATCAACTTGGATTTATTTTCGGAAGTGGAAAGTTCGAATGGGTGCTCTAAATCTCTGCTAACAGAACTGCTCTCTGGAGTGCAGTTGAGTGAGGCAACCAAAGTCAATAAAGGTCTGTGTCAAATAGTTTTTTATGCCTGACGATATACTGCAACTATGAAATGTTTAATATTCTAATTTTTAGGTGTAGAGGGCCGCAAAGGAAAATTTACTGCATCTTTTGTACATGGTCATCGGATTTATAGTCATTCGAGAGAGAAGGATGACCAGGAAATTCACTCTCAAACTGTTAAAACCAATGAACTAGGAAATCTCAAGGAGGCAGGAGTTCCTAATAAGGTTGTTTGTCTTATCTTTCTTCATATAATAAGATCATCTTATACAATATCTCCATGTGGCTTATTGAAATGTTTGAACTAATTTAAAAAAGAATGGGGGACAAGGGTTGCAATGATAACATAGCCCATCTTGTGTCCAATGGAAGATTTTTTCCCGCCCTTCATTGTATAGTCCACGGGCAGGATCAAATAGCTTATCCATGGTAGACCTCCAGCCTGATGTCCCGCTTCAATATATTGAAAAGCATCTTATCATTTTTCATTTCATTGAGAAAAAAATAATTTCATCTCTGTAAAATGCAAAATTTTGGCTTGCCCATTAATATGAAAAAGAGTTGAATCTTTGGGACAGTAGGTCATTTGAGAATTTGAACTTGTCTGTTACTAACCCTCTTGGAAACTCATCTTTGCTCGTATTTCGTTAATTCAGGTTTCTGAATTCAAAAATGTTGAAAAAGTCGGGTGCTCGACATCCAACATCCAAAAACATTCCAACAGCAAGAAACTGGAAAATACCTGCTCACAAAACCTTACTCAATGTGATGTATATAGTTTGAGACCTCGGAAGTCCCATCAGATCAGTGCTGGAATGAAGAATTCTTTTTCTGCGGAAAAAGACTCTGTTGGCGGTATAGCTGGATCTCAACATATAGATAGTACGTCTACAATGGATGGTGCCATTCCTCTCGAATCTTCTACTACAGTTTCCTCCTTGGAGTTTTGTGTCAGATCAGAAGAAGGAATAAACCTTTTTGTCGATTTGAGTTCGAGCCTGCCCGATTGGTCTAAGAGATTGGAAAATGAAGTGCGCATTTTCCAGGATTTGCAAATGGATAAATTTCAGAGGTTTCGTCAAGAACTGATGGGTTCATTTATGGGTAATGTGGATGCAGGGTTTAGAATTAGTAGTTACTGTGCACATACTGACCGCTCCCCGGATTCATTTGCTAGAAAAAATAGCAAGTCAAGTATTGAATATCCAGATGCAGATGATGGGCTTTCAAGTAATGCGTTGACAAAACCATGCGTTGTCTCTGTAGAAATGTCTATGCACTTGCAAGATAAAAATAAAGTTCTGTGCCTTCCCAGACTTAATGCCTATATCCAGAATGTGCCAGGTCCTGGTATAAAATCTTGTACAGGAAATGAGAAAACAAAAACCAAGAAGTTAAATGTGTTTCACGCTTCTCCAATAAAACTCCGTGGCAATTCTGTTAGTACGGTTTCAAATGGACTGGTAAGCACATCGGAGAATCAAAATACGAAGCTTGGTCGTGTGAAGTGTCCTGAAGATCTGAAGAAGAGTTACAGACCAGATAACTGCACAGTGCCAAGTTCTATTTCGACAGCAAGTGGTGCTGTTGAGATGCAGTTGTCTGGCATTGCAATGCTTGGACAAAATGCGTCATATTCTACTGTGGTAAATGATGATTCATTGGGTTTCGTTGCAGTAGATGTAGCAGAAGCAGGAAACATTGGTTTGGCTAACGCTATTGAAGTCCATCACAATGCTTCTTTGGATTATGTACCCACAACTGCTGATGAATCCGTAATCTATTTTAAATTTCGTTTTCTGATCTTGTTTCTTGTTTGGAATTCCTCGACCATAGTTTTTAAGCTTATAACTCTTATGGTCTAGTGCCATTTCTTGCACATAATTCAACACTAGTCAAATCAAGTTGTTGGTTAGAGATACTTTATTTACATATACTGTGAATTTAATAACTTAATTGAGAGTAGACAAAGTAATCAATGCTTGTAACTTACAAGTAATATGCTATATATCTAGATATTTTTTTTCTCTTCTTTTCCTTGTTGGGAGAGAGGGAAGATTTTATTTTTTGTTTCTTTGGGACAGCATGTTATGCATAAGCCACGTATTTTGCAACTTCATTCTACTATTTTTTGCTGGTAGATAACGAAAATGTCTTCTTGTTTGCAGAAAGGGGGCGGCCCTGATGGGTCAAAAGCTTCTCAGTAATCACCTCTCTCATTCTATGACTTTCTTATGACTTTTTAATGTAATGTGGTAATCATGGCATCAAATGATATTCTTTGGGGGACATTTGCATGTTACCAGGATATCAAAGAAAAGATTGGAAGACTGTGTATCTGGCAGAGGTCACAAGAGAAAGAGGAATAATGGCTTATACAAGGAAAGCTACCATCAACGTGATGGGAGAATTTTAAGAAGTGCCTTCCGACTTGGTCAGAAAGTTTTCCCTAGAAGATCAACGCGACTAGTTTCCAAGGTCTAATCTTGTTTATTCGCAGTTGCTTTGTTGATCAATTTTTGAATTCAGTTGAAATTGCTCATTTCAACACCCTAAGCTTCATAAGAACTTGTCCCGTCCACAAAATTATGTGGAGTGGGAATAATAATAGACATGTGCTGTCTTAATATTCTTTAAAATTCCATGTATGACATTGCACCATAAGTAGTTGCATTTGTACCTCTGACGCACCTGCTATTTCTGAAGATCACTCGTGGACTAATTATCCTACTAAAGAAGAGGATAAAAATACTTAGGACACTGAGATCTGATGTTGTTCTCTTTCTCATAAAAATCAGCATCTCAATATATCTATGAAGTTTAGAAGTTCAGTGCATACATTCAGGAAAAATAAGGATCATTTGAAGGAGTCATTTATAACAACCAGTAGAAGCAAAGAGGATGGTTTATTTGTAGTAGTTACATTCTGGATGATCTTTCTTATTAACAAAGGAATAACTAGCAGTGAAGATGGCAAATGAGACTATATCTTCCTGTGGACTACATCTCAAAGAGTACTGGCTTTGAAAAAGTGAGTTGAAAGCTTAATTTTGAATTTGACTTGGATCAAATAATCTCCTGGTCTTCACTGTAGAACAAGTGTAGAACTGGCTGCATATTTGCATTAAGGAGGAATTGTAACATGTTCGTATTTATGAACCTGCACTAAATGCTGGTGAAAATTTCAGAATTTGAGTAAAGATATTCCAATATTACGAACATAACTAAGTGTGATGTCAACCATGATACTATTGTACTGTGTAAAAATTGATTTTATTTAAAATTGTCTGATAAATGATGGTTTGATTGAGAATTATGTGCTATCATTCTTATTGGAAGACTTTCAGATCTATTTGTCCTTGTAAGTTCTATTTCAAATAGGTTGAATACTCGAGTACTCCTGTTGAAGTAAATGTTACACCATCTCTATGGATATTCTGTTTGAGGACTTTTTAACGTCTAATTAGTTTAGGGTGTGTTTGAGTTCCATTTTTTTTAAAAGAACGTGTTTTATAATAGTGATTTTTTAGAGAACACGTGGTTATGATTTAGGGAGAAGTTTTGAGTTTATGTGAAATTATTTTATTGGAAGAATGTGTTATTGAAAACATGTTTGGGGAAAATGAGTTTTTATGTAATGAGGCTTAAACAGGGACTTAATATTCCATTATGTTATTGTATAAAATTCTTTTCGGTCATTTTTGATATTTTGACTCTTACTTATAAGTAGTCTATTTGCAACAGGAACAGCTTATAAAGCTTAGTGTGGTATTTCTCAATGCTTTTGAATCTAGGGTAATGGAGGGGAAAGAATGAGCTCTTGTAGTAATGTGTTTTGATAGTTTTTGAGGGCAGAAAGAATAGAAACCATGGGAAAGAAATGAAAGGGTGGGGAAATTTTGCATAAAATTGTTTAACACCAATCTTGCCTTTCAATATTTAGGTGATGCCATTTCTGCTAAAATATTTATGGTTTAAAAAGATAGATTTTATGTCATCGTTTTTTTCCCTTTCTTCTTGTTAGCCAATTGAACTAAATTTATGGGCATGATATCTCTCTCTTTTTTTGTTTTTCCCGCACCTTTCTTTCTATCTTATTCCCTTCTGTTCTTATTTCCCTGTTCTCCATGGTACAGCTCCTTTATTTATCTATTTATTTTGGTTTGTGGTTTGGATTCTCTCTTTTTGATTCTAATAATGTATTTGTCCCCCTAAATTGTATATTTGGTCAAACACAAGATTATTATGCTATTCTCATCTTTTATTATGTAAATAGAGGAAGATTCTGGCTACAACTTGACTGGATATTGTACCTTATTACTTCGAAATCAATTGTGTTTCTTTTACACATGCAATTATCTGCTATTTTGTGGAGTCGTCAGCTTATGTCAAACTTCTAAAATTTTCTATGTGCTTTGTGTGCGTTGTATCCCAGTTCTGCTTAAGCTAAGATGGCTCAATTTCACATTTTTGGCCTTGATTAGAATAGGATGTCAGTATCTTTTGTTGCCAAGAAACAGGAATGATTAACCTAGGGAACATTGGCCTTGCGCAAAAGAAACCTTCAAACGTTTTCTTTGTTTTATCAGACATATGTAGCTTATACTTTCAGTAAATTAATCTTGATAGTTCACGATGATATTCTATTACCTGTACCTAACTTCTGCAAGTTTATTTGATTTTTATATTTTCAGTGAGTTCATGCGATGCATATAGTCAATTTCAAAGTTTCTGGTGCTTGTGCCATGCTACATTTCTCATGTTGCAGTCCAGATTGTCTCAAGTATATTTCAAGGCTTCGCAGAGGTTTTACATTCCTTTTGGTACAGACTACTTTTTTAATTTTTTTTCCTTCTCTTTTTTTTTTTTTTAAAAAAAAATTCTCAGTAAAACATTTGAATGTGAGTTTCTCATATCTGTGGTCAATTTATTTGAAGACGGACTATAGTTCATAAACTTACTCACTCTGTCACCCTGGTGATGATAACTTTTATAATGCATATACATCACTGTTGTCTTCAGATATGAGAGTATTTAAAAATTAAGTAGAAAGACAGTTAGTTGTTAACTCTTTGAGGATATAATATGTTGATAAAGCATTGTCCGACTAAAAGTAATTGCGGTATTTGATATAGATCTTTAAATTTCAATTTTTAACTATATTCTCAAATTTTATATCATCTGTCTTTGAACTATAGTCCACGTTACTGCATAATAGTTGAACTTTGAAACGTATCTTATTTGTCATTGAACTCTCAAACGTTTATCCCTTTCATCCTTTTGATGGAATTGCTTACGTAGCTGATGGACATCCAACGTGGCATCATTTAGGTGTGAAAAATTGCTACGTCTCCGAAATGATAAAATAAAACTAAATAATATCTTCCTTTTTGTTACATCCCACTTCCCTTCCCAAACAGCAACCTCTCTCCTTTCTAGACAACCCACTTCCACCTGCTCTCACCCCACCCAAACAACTGCATCCCAACTTTTCCTCCACCACCTAAAAATACAATGCTCGAAGTATGTCGTCTATGAACTGCTATTGTTTGAACCAATCTATCTTATTGCATTGAGTTCCTTGAATAACAATATGACCATATAGTTAATATCCCAAAAATGTAAATGTTGCTTTGAGTTCCTTTAATTTGTTCTTTTGGTAACCTGTTAATAATGAAAACTGTCCCAATTACAGTATCACATAGTTAAAATAAGCAAACCTCGATTAAATCACAATATTACACTAATCTCTGCCCTGATTGTTCTGGAGCAGTAAGTTTCTGGCCAGATGACCGTATTATATCAAACAAAAATTGTAGGCTGATTTTTTTTAACACTTTGGGACTATTAAAATGGCTTCCATGTTTTCGGTGGTTGGGGTTCTGCCTTTGGTATTGGCTGGTGGTGGCTATGACTATGGTGCAGCTCTAAGCAAGAGTTTTCCTTTTTGTTGAAGCTTGGAGATCTGGTTATTTGCCCAGCAATTGAAGAGTCAAATGGATGGGCAATTCTGTTAACGACTAATGTGCAGCTCAAAGTAAGAGCATTCTCTTCTTTGGCGGTTGCGGCAGTGGATGGGGTAGTTGGAACATGGGAGTCGGATGAGAAGTGCTTGTTAGGGTAGGGTAGGGTGGGGCGGGTGGGGTATACGAAGAAGAAGAAGAAATTTATTTGTTTTCTTAATAATGCGATTCTTCTCATTTTGTTGAGTGGCGATATATAATGGCTAAGTGGTGCTGGACTTCTGTCTGCCACGCAGGCAATTCCATAAAAGAGATGAAATCGAATCCATCACAGTGATGGATGGATAACACAATTGAATGTTCAGTGACCAATGAGGTAGGGTTCCAAGTTCAGTTATTAAGTAGTAACATGAACTATAATTCACCGACCAATGATATTTAACCTTTCTGAAAGCTATCATATTGTTGCACCTTCCTCTTGCTCTGATTTATTTTTAATTTCCCTTTCTCTATATGAACTGGGAGTACCCTTATTTCGTATGACGTCATTTTTTTGATTCTCATTATAATTATATTCCCTGATTCCATTGGTGGAGCTACAGCGTGCGCTGGCTGCAGCCCTCCCCAATCTTCCTAAATTATCGGACCTTTTCGTAGTATGTGCATTCTAGTTTTTATTTTATTCACTTGTTTAAATTAGTTCGTGTCACATCGTGTTATTATAGTTTTGAAATTTTAAGTTCTTATAGTTGGAGGCACCATTACTTATTATCCAGGATATTTCTGTTGCATTTTGAGGATGAATTTTGGATCAATAGTTTGATAATACAGAAGTGCCCAAGGCACATGCCTTGAGGTCTGCCTCCATGTGAAGCTTTTGTTAGAGGCCTTAAAGGTTATACTTTAATTGGCCCTTGTGAAGGCTTGGCCTTGACTTAAAGAGGTTCAAACCTCATGGCACAAGCCTAGGGTGGCCGAGGCATATCTTCCTCAGTCTTGCCCTCTTGGTGATTGGTTCGGGTCCAGCATAGTTTTGCCCATTACAATATCGGATTGTAGTTTCAAAAACATCCTGGTCCTAGAAACTTTGAAGAAACAATTGGAGCGCTTGATTCATGCAACTAAATTGTGACCTCCCATCCATCATATGGGCAATGCGTAATTACATACTAGGTCTTCGTACTGCTGAGTTAAAACTTTACACTTAAATTTCCTACTTCCTTCAAAAGCTATATTAAGAACTGAATCAAAAAGGTCTAAACATTTTATTTTAATTAATTGAAATGTTAAACAGATGTGATTATATTATAATGTTGCCATTGCATTGAGCAGTTACTAAATCAATTTTAGAAGATTTTGGGAAGTACTATTCCCTGTACATATGTTATGCAACTGTTTCTTACCATGAACCCCTTTTCTCGTATTGCAGGTTGCTGCATTCAGGGATTTTATTAATTCACAAGATTATAACTAAAAAATGCTGCCTATTTTTGTCTGCTGGTTAACAGTGTTTTGGTACCTTTATACCGGTCCCTATTTTTTTTAATTTTTTTTTGCGAGATTCTTATAGAATTGTTAGTTGGGAAATTGTTTGACCTGGAAATTGAAAGTAAGAACAATTATTGCTAGAAATTTGTGAAAAGAATAGTGACCCTGACCAGCCTTCACAGTTTCATACATGTTAAAACTGAAACTATTATGACAGGTTTGAAAGGAAGGGCCAATTAGACCATGTTTTACATCCATAGATCGATCCCTTTTATGTGCTTCCCTTCACCTACTGCTTACAGTATTATTATGCCCCATTTCAAATCTTGTATCAGTGTTATAGCACCACTCTATATTTTCTTCGATAAGTGGCAGCTATCTAATTGCTCAACAGACCGCCAATTTTTCACTCAAACCATTTAGCAAGTTTCATTTAGGGGGAGAGAATTGCTACCAAAATTTGGAGAATAATATGCACCATTCACCATTTGATGGCAACCAAGTGCCCACATATTTATGTGTATAGATTAACCCTTTAATTGGTAAAATATCAAGCTGACTACTATAATTCCATTGTAATAGTAAAGTTTTTCCTCTTAAGAAAATAATTTAACGAAAGTCTACGAGTTTTTCTACATTGGAACATATTGTACAAGGTAATTAATATACCGTATAGCTGCCTGAAGAAAATAGTCCAGGGAATGGGAACCAGTCCAGCTAACTCGATTTTTCGAAGAGAAGAGTGTCCTTTGGGTAATTGGTTATGCACAACATTGTCTCACTGTGTTAGGTTTCATATTTTGCATTTTCCTTCAAAGATTTGTACCCTTAGAAATACCAAAATTTCCAATGATTTTAGGTGCTAGCCCAGAATACCCAAGGTCGAGACCCCATAACCACGACACTCTTGCAGGGATCCATATCCCTCGTAGTTGGGGAGCCCAAGTCCTGCTGCCTGACTAATTACACACAACTTTTAATACGAGTGATATTTTTGTACTAAAAGCGTGTACAAAGAATCGTAAAAATAATAAATAAATAAATTAATAAAAAAGAACAATTTTGTATGTTGTAAACAAATTATAACAACTTGCTTACTTTCGTATTGCAGTTTTTATAACATGTGATAGGTCTGTAGTGGGATTGACGTGAATAAAACACTAAAGGGATGTTTGATTTCTATTTTTTCTCAAAATACGTTTTTTTTTTCAACTACACATTTTTATTAAAATAAAATTATATGCAAATAAAAAAATTCTTTTTTTTAACCACATATTCTCCATCAATCTACTATTTCAAAATACATTATTAAAAAATAATGGGGCTCAAACATCCCCCTAAAAAAATTTACCCTTTGTTTGATATCCATTTTTTTTCTTTCTTCATTTCAACCACACATTCTATCAATAAAATAATATTACACATAAACACAAAAAATCTTTTTACTTTTTAATCTCATATTCTTCCACCAATCACTATTCCACAATTTATTCTTTCCCCAAAATGAGTGTCAAACACAAGCCTATAGCTTAAGTGGAAGGTTAGAAGATTACTAAAGATATCCTCGTATGCTTAGATAATAAGTTTCCTTCGAAGAAAGGTCCATTTGGTATAGCTTTTAAAAAGTTAAAACAACTTCGAAAATGAAGAAGTTACGTTTGAACATATTTTGATAAAATCTTGAAAATACTTTATTTGGTTAGAATAGATTTTAGAGAAAAATGGTTTAAGGTACCTTTATCGAAATTTTTTTCTACAAAAAGTAGAAGTAAAAGCAGAAATCTTATGAAATGAGTCGGTAATATCATACTGAGTTTTCTAAATCACTTATACTCTTCAGATAAAAGATTTTACGCATCTTTATACCTAATCTATTTCCTCTAGTTTTTAAATAGAATCTAAGGTAGTTTGATGTAAAAAGCTTCTCTTCAGCGTTGGGTTTTTTTCCTCTCAAATCCACATAAAAAGCGTTACTTTATACTATTTATAAGTTTGGTAATTAATTATTAAATTTCATAAATCCAATAAATTATTGATCATTAAATACTCGCAAATTTACAACTAAAAAGAATAAAGCCCTTGCAGTATAATTGATTAAAACAGTATTTATATGGCCCCAGTTTGAGTTTCTTTTTTTTCAAAACTCATTTTCATAAAACTCATTTTCAATCATACATTTTCTAATAAAATAATTTTAAATGTAAATCTATTTTTTTTTTCAATTTTTTAACGATACATTCTCCAGAAAAATTATTAATTCAAAAAATATTTTTCTCAAAAGAAAAATAGACCGCTCTTTAAATTAAATCATACACTCGAAAAAATACATAGTAATTTGTGGACATTACATAAAACCCTACTTTTCCAAATCATTTTTGAAAAATCAGATATTTCATATTTTAATATTTTAATATTAATAATAATATTATAAATTAATCTAAATATACACCCCACACCCTATCTACTCATTCAAACCCTAAAATTAATTCACAAATCAAACAGTCCATCCATTCTCTCTTCACATCCACCACCGTTTACCATCAACCCCCCGTCGCCACCGTCGCTGCTGCATCAACCCACAAGATGGTGGTTGCAGTGAGGTGCCATTGCATCAACCCAAAAGATGGTGGTCGCGGTGATGGCGGCACATCTAGTGGTTGCGTTGATGGCAGTGATGGTGGTCACATTGATGGCAGCGGATTTGGTTTGTTGTTGTTGGAAAATGGTAGTTGTGGTGGCCTGGGTGATGGCGATGACGATGATGAATGTGAGGTTACGGTGGTTGTGGAATGTTTGTCGTGTTGGGTGGCAGATCTGATGGTCGCGGCAGATCTAGTGGTCATGGTGATGGTGACGGCATCTTGTTTGGATCTGATTTGTTGATGGAAATGGTAATTGTGGTGGTGGCGACGATGGTGGAGGCGGCGACAACAACTGTGAGGTGATAGCGGTTTGTGGAGTGTTGGTTATTTTGGATTTGATTTGTGGTTAGCGGTGCGGTGAGGTGGTGGCGGTTGTGACTAGGGGTGGACATGGGTCGGGTTGAGTCTATTTTTTATTCAATCCAAACCCAACTCAACACAACTGATTTGATCAAAATTTAATCCAACCCAACCCGTGTAAAAGTTGAAACCCAATACAACTCAACCCAATCAAGTATCGATCGGGTTGGTCGGTTTGGGATGATTGGTCAACAAAAATTAAAGTCATCTAATTTCCTATTATACTAAATTTGGATTGACAAGATTAATTAGTAAATAAATAAATAAAATTGTCTTTTATCTTATTAAATCCTCATGATCTGAGCTTACAAAGAGCAAAGTGCATTTAACATAATATGGAAAGCTTATAATACATTTACTGTGGGAAGGACAGTAAACTCTTACTCTAAAATCTACCAAGGTAATTACCAATGTTGTAAAAACCGGACCGGACCGGCTGATTCAACCGGGAAAATCGTGAATCGGCCCTTAATCCGGTCCGAGACTAGTCTATTAACCAGAAATGAAAAAATCGGCCAAGAAACCATTAACCCGACCGGTTTATCCAAGAACCGGAAAATCGACCACCGATTTTTCGATTTTATTTTTTTTGGGTACAAAATTTTTAACTATTGGCTACCCATTTCAAAAGAAGGCCAAAAAAACTTTATTAGAAAAGGTTCAAGGGACATTCCTTTAGCTCATTTTTAAAAAAGAAGATTCTTTCAATATTTTAATAATCCTCCAATGTGGGATACTAGTTTCTTTTTAAAAGAGACTCTCCTTCCAATATTGTAGTGATCTTCCAATGTAGGATACTAGCATATTGCCAATTCT